>JAYXIM010017861.1:0-220658 GCA_037575425.1 Anastrepha fraterculus | reverse complement strand
TACTACAGGCGCGAAACTTATTACTACAGGCGCGAAACTTATTTCCCTCACACCAATTTGGATTTCGTAGAAAACACTCAACAATAGAACAGGTACATAGAGTAACAAATAAAATATTATCAGAAATGGACAAAAGAAATACATGTGTTGCTGTGTATCTCGATGTTGCGAAAGCTTTCGATAGCGTGTGGCACAAGGGTTTAATATTTAAACTTAAACAGTATCTTCCACTCGACTACTATTTGTTAATGAAAAGCTATTTAGCAAACAGATTCTTTTATGTGAAATATAGAGACAAATACTCTAATATCCAACTCATGGAAGCCGGTGTACCTCAGGGCAGTGTACTAGGGCCTGTACTATATGTGCTGTACACAGCTGATATTCCCCTGCCTGCAAGTATCGACATGATAGCAACTTTTGCAGATGACACTGTCCTATTGGCAACTCATAAAACCTTAGAAGCAGCAACAAACAAGTTACAACAAATTTTGAACAAAACACTAACATGGTTTAATGCTTGGGGTATACAAATCAATAGTGGCAAAACAATTCATGTAGTTTATTCCAACAAGAAAGTAAGACACAAGAATCTGACAATAAACCACTCACAAATCCCAATAGACACCAAGGCAAGATACCTTGGAATGACTATTGACTCCAAAATTCTCTGGAAAGAACATATTACGATGAAAAGAAATGAGGTAAAAAACAGATTCCGACAACTATATTGGCTACTTGGCAGGCGCTCGAAACTGTCATTGCTGAATAAAATACTTATATACAAAACTGTGATTGTGCCAATCTGGGCATACGGCATAAAAATCTGGGTACTGCAAGCAAAAGTAACATTAACATTATTCAACGACTACAATCAAAAATACTCAGAACCATAACCAATGCACCTTGGTACATCCCAAACGAAGACATTCATCGCGATCTCAACATCGAAACAGTAGCAGAAATCATCCGCAAACGCAGCACAAAACATATTGTCCGTTTAATGAACCATTCCAATAATGACATGCGACAACTCCCAACAGCAGAAAGGGCAAACTCTAGGCGGCTCAAACGACCAACCCCAACTCAGCTGATAACTAGAATAATTTAAAGCTATGCACATACCTACACTTGTAAACTCACACAAAAACTTAACCCAAATGTAATATTGATAATGATTAATGTTATAAAATCCAAGCTGCAGAAAGAATTACTTAGTGTTATACGACAGGAGTAATTAATAAAGGAGGCAAAAAAAAAAAAAAAAAAAAAAATAAACTTTGTTGGATTAAAAAATACTGAAAATACGTTTCTGTTTCATTTCCAAATGGGTCCCCAGGGGTTTCATAGAGGTAGGACTACTTTTCATAAGTTTTGGGTTGTGCTTTTATGTAGTTGAATCACCTCTTCCCCCTCCGCCAACTACCCCACAAACAGTGGGCACATAAGTAAACATTTTCCATTTGGATATCAACCTTAAAGTTATCAATCATTCAGCAGCCATAATCGGCGTTTTGTTGAAATGTTTTCATTATTTTTCAATAAATGACTCAATTGTTGGCAAATTTTAATCAAACGTATTAATTGATATTCTTGAATATGTGAAACATTTTTGTTTGTCTTGTCGTAGCTTTTCATACAAGTGGTAAAATTCTCCAATTAAATTTATTTTCTTTCATAATTTTGTTAACGTCAAATCAAACAGATGATAAAAGATTTGCAAAACTGGATTTTTGGCTTCAGCCCCTCCCAATCAACGCCGCCCGCCCATATGCGAATTCTACTTTTTCAATGCGATTAAAGTCGATGTGCTAGTATTTTCTACGGTCATTTCTTGAAATTTAATGTTGGGAAGTATAAAACTTTTCATTCAGTTGGTCTCAAAAATATATGAAATTCTCATGAACTACTCATGAAAAACTTAAACCTTTTTATGCCTTCAAATCCCGTGATTGGCACTGTGCTGCTGATATGCTGAAATGCATTTTTGCCGCAAAAAGTTTTCTTAGCGAGCTTATTTATACATGGAAATTCAGAACTAAATGCCAGGGCATGCTAGGGCTGCCCACTGTCCCCACTCCTCTTTGCGGTCACAATTGACGAAGTGATGCTGTATATTGAAAAAAGGAGCCAAGGCATCACTTGGATGCCTCGACTATGCTGACGATATTTGCCTGCTTTCACACAGGCTTTCCGACATGCAGGCCAAAATAGATTTTCTAGTCGCCGTTGCACGAAACGTTGGTCTGGAAATAAATAACAAGAAAAGGGTAGCAATGCGAATCAACAATACAAATCCCAACAATTGTCTGATGATTGTAATCGAGGGAGAAGCGGTACAGTATGTTAAAAGTTTCCGTTATCTCAGTAGCATAATTTCAACTAATGGTCAGCCTTTGGATGGTTACAGCCAATTTGGAAAAATAGACAAATCTCGCAGAAAACTAAAACAAGAGTATTCAGTTCATGCGTAAAATCCACACTTTTATATGGCAGTGAAATGTGGCAGGCATTACACATAAGGTACAATGCTTAACAAATAAATGCCTTCGGATAATGTGTAAAGTTCTTTGGCCGAACACTATCCGAAATACGGACTTGTAGATCCCCAAGTAAGATACAATCCAAAAAGTGATAAGGGTAGTCGTAAATGGCGATGCATCGGGCACACTTTCAGAAAGGACAGAGAAAGCATTAGAAGAACAGCATTGTAATGGAACCCACAGGGACACAAACGACCCGGTCGTCCACGAAATACTTGGAGGCGTCTTAATCTTCGTGAACTAGAAACAGTTAACTAAACATGGGATGTCATAAAGAGAACAGCGGTTAACATAGTAAGATCTAAAAGTTTTGTTGAAGCCCTATATTCCCAAGAGGAATAATAAAGGAATAAAAAAATGCCAACAAGTCGACTCAAGTGATGCCGGCATTGTTTTGTTTCTTTGTGCCACAAAACACTATTTGATCAATGTGATACTTTCTTACATTCCTATCTTTCATCAGGCAATGTGACTAAATTCTTTGAATTTAGGGTCTGGACTCTTAATATAGGACTTTTTGCTATGCTCTTGTACAGAATTTGTCATTTTGTTTACTAAACACTTCTTCCAATTAAAAATAGTATTTTCATGGCCTATGCTGGCGTGCTATTGTTCTTCTTCCGTGCTTTGTATCTTTTCAACCTTATTTGAATATTTGACTGGCACTATTTCCGCACTTTTGCAATGCAATAACAGCGACGCGGTTTTCTTTGTCACTGCTTTGACAGTGTCAATCACGCGAAATTTTACGCCTAAGAAAAATGAAACAGTTTTGGGATAAAAATTCTTTACAAGAACAAAAAATTTAATAACCTGAAAATTCTAAAGCCCACTGCTTTGAAAATCTCGTAGCAGAACTTATGACAGTGCTAAGTACACAACTGCTATAGACAACAAATCTGTAGGGAAACCTCGCTTCACTACAATCTGCTAGTAAGTAATAGAGATAAAATAAATATATGTATTTTCTTAATATCAATTTCTATCATCTATGTTTTGGTATCACACGATGACTTCTCTAGCATCTCTTCAAAGTTTTCCCATGTTTCTATTTGTGTTTTTTTATTTATTATTTTATTTATTTTTTTGTTGAAATGTTGCCCATGAACAGTGTATATGACTTTGACCCTTATACCAAAAGTTACTTTATCACTCGCTTTGATAGTGTCTGCTCGCCACACAAGAAAAAGAAAATGCTTTCCCGCATATAAATATATAAAAATATCCATCCAAATGGTTGCATATATTCATATTCTATTCTATCTCTCTACCACTCGAACGCCATTGTGACCACAAACAACATTGTTACAACATTTTTACCACTACTCAAAGCTAACTCTAAGACAGCATACCAAACACATAATAAATAAGTATGTGTATGTATAGAAAATGTGGCAATGATACGAGGCAAAAAACTAGCAATGGTCTAACGCAAATAATACCGCAAAAATTCATTTTCTGTATGTGTGTATGTGTGCCTGTGTTTTCACAATCCCATTACTACCACAAACGTGTTTGGGTGAACAGAAAGAGCAGTTGGGCAACAAAGTTCATCTCTAGCATTATACAGCCGCGCTGATATCCTCGTACATTGGGAGCTATCTTAATACAAATATTTAAGTATGCACACACAAATCTACATATGTGTACATATGTGCCGTAGCAATAAAAAAATTACTTTTCATAGGGGAATACCAAAACGGGACGATCTATCAGGATCCATATTTCGCTGGTACTGTCAACGGGTTTTAAAGCGAGTAAATTGATGAGTCAAGAATAGAGCGCCTGCTGGGACTGGTTACCTATAAAATTGGGAAATGGGTTTACGATCCGATGCTAATTTGCCACCGTACTAAAGTGACCGCCATACGATGTCGCAGTCGAAAAACAAATGTGAGGAACGATAATCAATATTTCATTTTGTAAGTTATTTATGAATTGTGGATAGTACATAACGCCATTGACGATGCAAAAAATTTTAATTTTATTTTATAAATATTTTTTTTTGTGCCACCTTCAGTTTGCACTCCTCTTCTATTCATATCTGTCCCTACAACGCTCCATGAAAATCTTCCAAATAGCTTGCCACTTTCTTTTTCACGGCGGCTACAGCCTAAAATCACTTCCCTTTTAATGCGTATTTCACCTTTTGAAAAGATCGCCACAAGATTTGCCAGTGTAGCAAAAACATCGGGGTAGTAATGCTGACTATTAGTTTGAACTTCAGGTTGAGTTTCAGTAGCAGCATTTCCATGTTTCATGTAAAATTTTACCACATCCCAATTTTGCATTAAATACAATTTTTGCATTAAAACAAAGACGAAGGTTGTATATAGAAGTGAGAAGTACTGCATTCGACAGAGAATGTTCCACGATAACACAGCTGATATTCGCTAGCATTTAATGCATGCGTATTTCTTTTATATCAGCGTAAGCAATAATTGAAGCAACAGTTAAACGAATAAAAATTTTTCGGCCAACTTTTGCCAAAGAAAATTACCTAGAATGCAAAAGTTGTACAAACAGGGACAAGAAGATTTTGACAAACAATTGACTTTTTGTAACCGAACGGTCTAATGTTTGTCTGAAGTTATGCTGATTTTGCGCATCAGTCGATTACAACTTATTGCGATTTCAGAAAACTCTACAAAGAAAAGTCTAGCGATATTAAATCTCATGATCTTGTGCGGAAACTAAAGTTAGCTCTTCAGTATTTGCACGTGCTGCTCAATCACCTACCTTTCTATGGACAGTTGGCTTTCTGCAAATAAGTGGCTGAATGCAAACAGCAGATTCGATTGAAATCGTCATAGCAAAATAGTCACCAAACTCAGCCACATCTCAACTTGTCACAAAACCCCATAGAATTTAGGAAAGTAATGTAGTAGCCTAAAAGTAGACTACCCTTCGTTTTCTTCCTTTTAAATGGAATGGAACTCGATTACAGCTTGCATAAAAAATACACAAATTTGTTTGATTAGATCAGAAGTTTTTCTTCATGGTATTAAATATCAAAGTATGCATGCGTATATAAGTACACCCGAACTCTTGCTATCAGCTTGCCCATTTTGCAGCCATCCAGCATCAATTGATCATTCACTAACTTCATAATAGCCAACATTTGCGTAAAATAAGAAACGAAATAAACTTTATCAAAACATGTAGCTTCGAAAAACTAATTTAATGAAGATCACGCTGTAAGCGTTACCAACTACTGTTTCATGTACTTTTAATTATAGAATTTTATATTTTTTATAAAAATTAAATAATGTAATTAATTAAAATATATTAATTAAAAAAATATAAAATCATTACAGAGTTGATATAAAATTATACAGTCCAACAATTTCAAAATGTTGCTTGACATTAATAAAAGCTAATAATTAATTAAGATAATGTCATCTACACCTAGTCTGCCGAATACAGTACTAGTCCAGGAGTGCGACCCCTTTGCAGACGGGAGTTTCAAGTTTTAACAATTTTTCGGACAGTGCAATTAATTTATCAAAACATCATTTATCGGTCACGGTAGCCGAATGGGTTGGTGCGTGACTACCATTCGGAATTCACAGAAAGAACGTAGGTTCGAATCTCGGTGAAACACCAAAAATAAGAAAAAATATTTTTCTAATAGCGGTCGCCCCTCGGCAGGCAATGGCAAACCTCCGATTGTATTTCTGCCATGAAAAAGCTTCTCATAAAAATATCTGCCGTTCGGAGTCGGCTTGAAACTGTAGATACCTCCATTTGTGGAAAAACATCAAGACGCACGCCACAAATAGGAGGAGGAGCTCGGTCAAATACCCAAAAAGGATGTACGTGCCAATTATATATATATATATATGTGAAAAACGACTTCAAATAAAATTTCTGCCCTCAGACTTGTGCAATGGAATTTAAACATAAATTTGCTGGGGTAGATTTTAACCCTCTAACACCTACTTAAATGGGCTTTTTCACCTGCAGGTCGTTGAAAAGGGAATTAGAGAGTTAAGATGTTCCACGAAAATTTAAAGCAGAAAATTTTACGTAGGGTCGCCAAAAATGAATTAAAAATATTTTTTTCTTATCGTCCCCTTTCTGTGTTAACCTAGTATCTACAAAATCTTAAATCAGATACTAGGTTTCAGTAAATCGATAAAAATGTTTAGGGTTACTTAACTTCTATGAAAAGTTATAACTTATTTGATACGATACTTATAGTAGATACGAGGTTTTTGAATTCGAACATGTGGATACGAGAAAAATCGAAACGCTCTGAAAAAAATTTTTTAATTGACCAGGCCTTGTGACTTTTTGCGCTAAAGCGCTCTTTATTTATGTCAGCTTGGATAGAGGCCTCTGTGTTTATTTGTTTATTCAGTATTTCTTTATGAGTTTTGGATGTCTTCTTTATTGTGTCTGGAACTGAATCAAGAGCGAGGTCACGTTTGAGATCAGAGCTGTGGTTATACCAATGAGCAGCAACGGCACATTTTGTCCCTTTATTCTGAAACTTTTGAATTAGTTGAATATTGCTTGAACAACCTCATATCTGAGCGACGAAACCCCCATAGGATTTAGATCAAATATATCTCGTTTCGGATAAATATCTCATTTTTTTCTTCTTACATATTCGATCCATTCGTACTTAGCTTTCAATATCATGCCTAAGTACTTTGCTACATTTCAGTACCGAATTTGAGTCCCATTTATATATTTTTTTTTTTGTTGGAAATCATAGTTCTAGCTAATGCGTCATTTAGATAATTAAATAATTTTTATTGAAATTGAAGAAGATTAAATGGAATAAAAAAAATATTTCATTTACAATTCATATTCTTTAAATTTTGATTATCTAAAATCACTTTCGACTTTGAAATTCCTTTTTTCCTAAATTCCAGTCAAACGATCAATAAAAAGGGCGCCAATTTTTTAAATTTATTTTTTGTATTTTTTTTTTAATTCACAATTCCCGCATTTAGTATTAAATATTACTTCATTTGTAAAAATATTGCAGAGATTTGTGGAAATATAAATGTTAATTTTTAATGCTCTTGAGCAAATTTCGATGAGCAAAAAACAGCGCTCTTTTACTGGCGCCATAGTCTAAGAATGAATTTTTTTATCAGTGCCTTGTTTCTTATTTTCGTTAGTGTTATTGTTTTGCTTTTATTTATTTCCATGTTTAGATGTCTTTGCTTTGGCAAGTGGCAACTTGCGGTTTTTTAGTTCGCAAGGACTTTGAACTATAGTACAGAGAAGACGTGAAATGCTAGCTGAAAAACTTGTGTACAATATAAATATTTATACATTCAGATAAATACATACATTTTCTATTTACAGGCTTAATCGTATATATTTCATTACACTCAACTTTAAAACTTGTTTTTCATTTATTTATAATCCACACAGATTAATCAAATTTAAAAAAATTATATTCACATTCAACATGGAGGGGCAAAACGTGTACCAAGTTTCGGCGAAATTTATTATGTCGTTTTCGAGATATCGGCATTTGCCCAAAAATGGGTGTGGCACCGCCCACTTTCCGAAATTCTGCTCTCATCATATAACACATCATATCTCACTTTCACCGAACGTGAGTACTTTTGTGTCCATTATAACAAAGACGTCAAATTTTTTTTTTGGTTTTTGGAACTTAATATTATATTAAACTACCTTGATCCAAGAGAAATATGTGTTCCAAGTTTCGCTAAAATATATTAACTTTTTTATATTTTCAGGTCTCACACTTTACACAAAAATAATACCTCCCTCAAACATTTTTTAAAACTGCTAATTCGAAAACTAGATCTCTGTGGGTTATACTCCTGCCGGATAAATATATAGTGGTCCTTTTGCTCTTTTTTCTTTTGTTTTTATACCAAATAACAAAAGTGAGTCCGAGTGATGAACATTTTCATTTTGACCTTTACGTGCTCTATCGCTTGTCTGTTTGTATACCGCTGCTATCTAATTCACAGGTGTGAAATATGATTGATGTACGACGCACTTTGCAAAAATTATAAATTTTCAGTTCAGATATAAAGAAAGATGATTTCCTCGTCAACTACTTGACCTCACCTCTATTCTAGTTTAAATCCAAAGTCTTTGCTCAAATTAAAGTATAAAGCAAAGTCTGGAAATTTTTCAACAAACTCCTATATATTTTCCATGCTTCAACATTTTATTTTTTATTAAATGAAAGGCTGGCGGTGCCATAAAGTAGTTTTTTTTTTAATTGTACTAATATTATATATGTAAAAATGTTGAATAGTCACAAACGACAAAAGTGTGTTCATTTTGTAGATGTATATATGCATGTACAAACACAAATATGTACAACATATTCACAGTAGGATCAAAGGCATAAGTTCACAACAAACTAAAATTCATAAAGAGTGGCTGAAATGTTAGCTTACTTGCTCACTTAAAATCAGTAATTTTACGGAAACGAAAAAGAGACCTAAATGCATAATTTCACAGCAATTATGTGAAATGACGCTCTAAAATATATCCCACATAAAAATATGGTGTGTATACGACCATATGCCCCTGGGTACGCCTGGCTACGTCTACTAAAATGTTAACCGCATACACAAAGCATTTCCTGTTTACGAGTCAACGCATCTATGCCACCGCCAGTGGCTGGAAAAAGCAAATGGCAACAATTAGCCAGAAGCTCAGTGCTTAGCGCTCCACATTGCACGCTCCGGCCCAGTGGCATAAAAATGTTGGCAACCAGTTGAAAATCAGCCTCCGGCTTGCTGCTTGCTGAAATTTTTCTTGCTTTCAGCGTATAGATTTATGCATAAGAGTGTATATATATTTACTTATATATTGCATATGAAAGGTTCTTGTAAATGTGTGTGTATATTTGAGCTTGTAGGTATACTGCAGTGAAGGCTCAAAGTTTTCAGCAAACATGCTAGTTCGCGAGCAGCTATTTGATGGAAGAGGTGATACTAGTAACAGAGTAACTTCAAATGTACCAGTTGTAGAATTACCCATTACAGGTGTATGAAAAACGAATATTCTTCTACTAAATAAAAATCCTTCAAACTTTGTAATATACGCAATGAGGACTAGATATATAAAAATATAGATGGATCAATCATTTGTGTAGGGGATCTCCTAAAACTTGTAAGTTATCATTACTTCAAAGTTTTCCGTGCAGTCAATCGAATGGGAAATTAAAAGATAACAATTTAACAAAGATATTAACGCTCTGGTCGTCCAGTTGAAACTGATGACGTCCTAGTCAAAGCAATAATAGATTCGGATCGTCACATTACAACACGTGAGATTGCAGAGAAGCTTCATGTATCACATACATGCATTGAAAATCATTTAAAACAACTTGGCTATGTTTAAAAACTTAGGCTCCTCACGTACTGAAAGAAACACATTTAATGCAACGCATTAACAGCTGCGATTTGCTAAAGAAACGTAATAAAAATTATCCATTTTTAAAACGACTGATACCTTACGATAAAAAATTTGTTGTTTACAACAATATCGAGCGGAAAAGATTATGGAGCAGGCCAGGTGAACCAACCCAAACAACATCAATAGCTGATATTCATCCGGTAAGATTACAAAGGGATTCGTTACTTTGAACCCAACCGAACGATCAATTCCGATGCCTACATTGAACAACTAACGAAATTAAACAATGCAGTTGAAAAAAAGAGGTTGTCTGTAAAGTCGGTTTACTGACGATAGTTTAACGTGACAACGTCATAAGAAAATATTGATGGAATGGTTGCAATTTTCAAAACAAAATTTTATTTTAATTTTATTTGTTTGATAGATATTTTGTATGGATATAGAGGAGGAGGTAAATGGAATTGCAATGGAATATGTCAAGTTACATTTACACAAACGTGAAAAATGACGAAACATTTATCAAATTCATGAAAGATATCTTCAATTTCGATTGTGCATCAGACGTTAATAAGTCAACAACACTAAGAGGCATCATCATCGATTTGACTTTCTCAAGACACATTACACTCGAAACACTCCCTTTCATTTCCTATTTTTTCTATCATCGTTTATTCTCAACAGAGAATTGGTTCATTACCATGCACACAGGAAGAAGGCATATGCATATACAAATATGTGAATTTATATACAAATGCGCATATACATACATATATATACATATATATGCTCACTCAAGTAGGACAGAGCCAGATGTCGAACGTTGCCGAACGCGGGGGCCGATTGTGCTCTTTGTCGTTCGTTCCGCGCTCTCGCTTGCAGCTCAAGCACATTAGCTTACATTTGCTTGCGTACGGAAAAGATTCGTATATTTGATATGTCCATATGACTTGAATGCATATTTACATATAGATTTGTTCTTTGTGGTAAATATTACCATGCATTTTTTCCTTCATATATAATAAAAAAATTAATAATATTATAATAACATTAAGACAACAGGTATTATTAACAAACTTGGTTTTATTTTAAATTCTTGAAGTAAATCAAATTAATAATAATCAATAAGAAGGCATATGCAAATACAAATACGTGAATTTATATATGTACATATGCGCATATACATACATATATACGCTCACTTAAATAGGAGAGCAAGGTAACGACAAATGAGCAAGGTAACGACACATTTTTTCGTGCGTGCAGCCCGCTAAATCGAATTATAAGACGTTATCACGTCAAAAAGCGACCCAGATTGACAAATCGAAAACGAATTGTATTCCATCATGGCAATGCAAGACCACACACATCTTTGGCCACTCGGCAAAAACTATTGGAAATTGGTTGGGATGTTTTACCACATCCCCCATATAGTCCTGACCGTGCACCATCTGATTACTTTTTGTTTCGATCTTTAAAAAACTCCTTGAATGCAAAAAGTTTTAATAACGATGATAATGTCAAATCGTACCTGATTCAGTTTTTTGCTAATAAAAACCAGAAGATTTATGAACGTGGGACTGTGATGCTGCCTGAATGATGGTAAAAGGTATGATAATTGATCAAAACGAGCAATAGATTACAGAATAAAGTTATTTAGTTCTATGAAAAAATTGTCTTTGATTTTCTAAAAAATCCGCAATTACTTAGTTGCCTACGCAATATATAATTTATAAAGCTACTTCAAACATGATTTCTACTCTCAGACTTTTATATAAGAAGGACGTTTTTTTTTTGTACTACATTTTAACTCCTCTAAACGGGTATTTTTCCTCTTTCTCGAAACATGTGCCAAGAAAGTTCATTAAAAAAGTCAGTTAGATTTTTTCACAAAAATTTCATGCAGGCAATTTTACTAACGGTCTCCGAAGACGAAAAACTCAGTCTGGTTAAAATTAGGGCTCAAGAAAGCTAGCATTTGCCTAATTGTTATTGATACATTATAAGCGCGTACACCTATAAGACTTGGGCGGATCGATTCGTATGGAAAACAATTTTTTACTTACTGTATCGCATAGGTTGATATAAAAATGAATTTTAAGTAATTTTTGAATGGTATTTCATTAATCACAGATACTTTCAGAAAGGGTCAAAAATGCCCACTTGGATAGAATGTACTACAAAATGTACTACAAAAATATTCCTAGGTAAATTCTACTATAGCATTGGTACGATATATAAATTTTTATTTACTTTTTCAACTCGTCCAAATATGATGATTTTCTCTACAAATTGGACCAGTTTTTTTTTGGCTGTTATGAACTAGCTCATTGACTGATATAATGTCAATTCAGAAGCTGGCAATTGGCATTTCGTAGAAAAGCGCCGTAGTAACAAAAAACACCATTAGCCTTCATTGCAAAAGATTAAAGACGAACTGCAGTAAAGTAATTCCGAACTAGTAGACTTGACTACTGGGTAAGTCTGCTTTTTAATGTCTGGTAGTTGGTCAAATGGGAAAAGGGGAAAAGGTTGTGCAAGTTGTTTAATCACTTAACTAAATCAAAAAAAATAAACTTACAATAAAATTACTGACAAATACTGCTCTCGAAATCTATGGATCCTGAAAGTGATACCGATTTAATGGCCCTTACTTTTTTTGATTTTGCTGTTTATTCTTATTCGAGGGAAAGAAAGGTATCAGAGTGTATTATCCCTGAAATGTTATTAGAAGTCCCAATTATAGAAAAGATAATTATCTTTTTTTCTAAGATAGCTGGCACTGTGGCCTTTGCCTGAATATTACATAAAAAATACATATATATTATCCGTGTAAAAAATAAGTATTGTGAGAAATTTACAACAGTTTAAATAAGTTGTATACTTTTCTGGGCTGATAAAGTTGAGCGCCATATCGAACACACAAATTCGAGCGCAGTTTGGCTGTCGTCCAAAGGTTCATGCGTTATTTAAAGGTGGTTTTAAAATTAATAAAAAAGATGTTTAAAGTATTTATTAATCAAAAATATATTTTCGTTCATTATTTACAACGTCTTCCCAACGTTTAGACAAATTTTTAATTCCTTGCTCTAAAAATTGTTTGTCCTTGGAGCCAAAATACGCCTCGATATCCCTTTTTATAGCTTTTTTTGAGGAGTAGTTCTTGTTACTCATATCGGATTGAAGTCCATGGAAAAGGTGATAATCACAAGGTGCAATATCCGGAGAGTATGGTGGATGCGGCATTAGCTCCCATCCGGTCGATTTTTTGTAAGTGCCTCATTCAGGTTTGATAGCTGATAATAATTATCAGCAGTTATCGTCCGGTTTGGTTCCAGAAGTTCGTAATAAACAATAACGGCCATATCCCCACAATAGACAGGATAATCTTCTTGGGGTGAAGGCCATCTCTAGGGGTCGGTTCTGGTGTTTCATCTTTATCTAACCATTGGCGTTTGCGAACAGGATTATTGTAAAAGACCTAGTTTTCACCACCAGTAACGATACGGTTCAAAAAACTTTCATTTTCAAGCCGTTGCAGCAGCTGAGAACACACATTCACTCTCTGCTGAAGGTTGGCGACGGAAAGTCTATGCGGAACCCATTTTCCCAGCCTTGAAACATTTCCCAACTGAACCAGATGACTGTGAACAGTTCCATGCGATGAATTTAACCTCTGAGCTATCATATCGACTGCCAAAATTGGCTCAGGTTCCACGAGTTCGAGCAAGGCATCGGAGTTAAAGACTTTAGGACGACCAGCGCGCTGGGCATCCTCCACTTCGCAGTTACCACTTCGGAATTTTTAAAACCACTTTTGCGCAGTCTTTACACTCACGGTATCCTCTCCGTTAACAGTGTTTACTTCTGCAGCAGCAGTTGTTGCATTTTTACCACTTTTATAATAAAAATACAAAATATGCCTCTTATACGCGTTCGAAGATTCCGTATTATTTTTTAGCAACACGTGCTTCTTTCGATCCGCGATATGGGTAACTACGCACGAACTTATGGACTGACCTGATATTTATTCCCTTAACATTTGTCTTTCAGCCTGATTGCTTCCACGAGCAGCGGCAAGCAAAACATTTGTACAGTCTTATATCCTTAATATATTTATATATAAATTTCATTTTATACGCATCTAACGTTAAACTAAAATTCCAATAAAGTTATCTGCAGCCTTTACAATTCCACTTCGTTAAGTTGTTGCATCTGCGACGCAATTTGTAAATTGTGAGGGCAGCAAATTTCAAACCATTCAACGAAAGAGAAATTGCTAATATCGTATTCAATACTTTAATTGAAATTTATCAAATTTAACAGTAATATTTTCTAGCTAATGGTATGAAAGTTTTCGCTTACACCAGAAACTTTTTCAATTTGTTTCCACCAACAACTGACAGTCAAAAAGTTATGAATACTTTGGAAAAGTGAGTGCAATAAGTTAAAAGTTATACGGACCGAGATGTTGATGTTGATGTTGGTGTTAATGTTGGTGTTGGTGTCGGTATCGGCGTTGGTGTCGCTCTCAGTATCTCTGTCATTTTAAAGTGAAAGTTTGTTGCAAGTTTCACTACAAAAGTTCTAAGAATACAAACATATATCGACGAACTGTAAGCAGGAAGAGAAGGAAAGCTAAGCACGAAGTAAGCAATCAAAGCAAAGAGAAATCAAATCAAGGAATGCTGAATGCTGATGCTGAACTATAAAACACTATTGCGCCAATGTCACAAGTGTCAATTGTCATTATATCACCAGCGATGTAACCAGCGAATGGAGTAACTAACCTATTTTGTAACTCAATCTAATGCAAAGTGAGTTCAGTTTGACTGATTTCCAATATTTTGTACGTACATTGAAATTTAAAATGAATTCAGCGTATTTTTATACATTTTCTTTTGTAAAACAAAAACATTTATCTACAGTTGCAAGTAAATTGCGCGTGACTAAACATACAATTTTAGTAAGGCTGGTTAGGTTAGGTTAGGTTGTAACGGTTGCCCAGAAAGTGGGCCGACTTGGACGAAAGAAATTTGGTTCATCCTTTGTGATACCATTATACATTTTTGTTACTTAGTGAAAAACTAAAATAATACTGTAAAAGTGAGCAGTAAATGAACATTTAAGGTGTCTTATAAAAAAAATATGATCCCATTTCCTCTACAATTTTAAAAGGGTTTTATGTTTCATTTTCAATAGTCACTGTATTTGAAAAACTAATAATAAAAGTATGAAAATATAATATGAGCTTTCCATTCACAGAATCAGTTTAGGCCTCGGTTTTTTATGAATATTTAATATATAATATCCTATTTTTTGGCTCGCTTAAGTCAGAACTCCTTACATTAATTTTTATTCCCGTTTTTTCTTTTTTTGCGTTTTCTGCCAACTTCTTCTAACCCGCTCAAAAAACAAAGAAGACGAGAAGATGGCGAGTTGACCTTCATATATAATAGGGTACTTTATATATCTCAAATTTTATTACTTATGCTAGTATTGTGTGTTCAGATAACTTAGAGCTAAAATAGTATTAACTAAATTTAAAACAGTTTAAGGTTTTGCGCAAACTTAAAAAAAAATTTAAAAAAATTGTAATCCAAAATCTCAAACCTGTTAACTCATATTTTAGAAAAAGCGTAAAAGGCCCAAAAACTACGTTGATTAAAATTTTTTTTTTTTTTGCCTTTATAAATACCCTATAAGTGTGTATATGAGATTCGTGTTATTTTCGACACAGTGTTACCATATCGTACTCATTACAGACATTTTTATTATTAGTTCTATCGTTAACCATGAAATATTCATTTTTTGCAAATTATGTAAAATATGCTGAAATATGTACATTAGGCCGGGTCGATTTGTGGGAAAGCAAAAATATCGCCCATTGCTCTGTGAAAATCACATTCTAGGGATCCAAATAAGAAACTTTGCCGAAGGAACCATACCTCTAAAACAAATTCTGATGTCCCCCAATTTGGGTCGAACTTTTTAGTTTCGTTTCTCATGTAAAGGCCAAAAATGGTGATATTTTGAAATGATTGTATGGGGGACCCCCCAGGAGAGTTCCAGGGGGTGTGCCACTGGCATGGGTGGATCGGCCGTCCAAAGCTAGTGGGGGTTGGTCATACATTTGGACTCGATTGGAGCACTCTAAATGGGTCAAAGTGGGATTTTTCTTTCGACCCAATTTGTGTCGAACGAAGCCAAATATCTTGGCATAATTCTGGACTCAAAGCTTGCTTAGAAAAGGAACCCCGAAGAAAGGATGAAGGAAGTTTGTATTGTCCTCTATCTGTAAGAGAACACTTGGTTAAAAATGTGTTGTAACACCGTATATAAACCACTCAGCGTACAATACGATCATCAGACCCATTTTAACTTATGGTCTTTTCGTGTAGTGGCAGAATGTGCAGACACAATCATACATAAAGAATTTCATAAAAGTTCAACGATTAGATTGTGTAGGAATAAGAGTTGTGTGGAATAACTACATAATCTACCAATTTATATATATGTTAAAGGGATAGCGGAGAAATCTGCTTCCAGGATTAAAGCATGCAGGGTCATGCATCAGTTCTACTATCTCTGAAACACTTGCAAGATGCATCGAAAACAAACTATTTGGTTCCCAAAGCACATCTGAACAAAAACTGTAAAATACAAATACCCGACACAAAGGATTGGCAGGCCAGAGTCAAATCATATGATAGGGATAACCATCTTGATACTGACGACTCAAAAATGAACAATGGTATAAGACTAATGTACTATTTTTGTTGATAGGCAAGCAGCGATCAAGGCACTAGCCTTAGGGCACATCAATTCATCATGCGTTATATAATGCAGGAGGTCCCTCTTGCTTATCCAACAACACAACACCACACTTTGTTGGGCCCTCGGCCACTCTGGAGCGGAAGGAAATGAAAAAGCGGATGAGGGTGCAAGGAAAGGCTCTGAGTTTGACCTTCAACGAGTGGTAGAGGACATAAGCCTTCCTCTAAACGAACTGTATTCTGTGATTGACTTGAGCGTAATCGCGAAAACCCATCTGATTACTAACAACGGGGTCTCTAAAGGGCTGTGACCCAAACTGAATCTTAAAAGTATAGAATGTCTGCTTGGATTCAACAGATTAACCACCAGCATGCTCACACGTGTTATAACGGGTCACTACAGCCTTGGCACCCTATCAAATAGAATGGTTGTACCTCACTATGACTTCTGCAGGCGTTGTGGATATGAAGAAGAAATTTAGTCGGTCCAACACCTGCACTTCAAATATCTTGGCGATTATTTCTACGAATACCTGAAATTTACAAAAAGTTTCACTGTAGAGACCTTCTTAAAAAGATCCAAGTTGCTTAAAAAGCTTAGTATGAATAGCAAAAAACATGCTGAAATATATTTTACATTGCCCTGCTTAATTTAAATTCATACATACCTACTTAGCCACCACTTTCAGATTCATTCGATAGAAAAATGCTTGCTTATTAAAAATTGAATGAAATATAAAATATACAAATGTTGAAACAAGGTTGATATCAAGGTATTTATTTGAACTAGCGAAGTGTGTGTTACCTAGCCATTGGTGGGGTATGTAGTTGGGGTATTAGATCCAGTAAAGTGTAGACGGTACATTGCTTAGTACGCTGGCACTAGTAAAATAGCTAACTTACAGATACCAGCGAGACGGCTTTCAAATCATAATGCAGAGAGAAGGCAATTGTCTTCCTACTAGAACCAGTCGACGTTAGATTCGTCTGTCGATTTCAAGGGAAATAGATTGGTGTGAGACTAGTGACGACCACTGCAGTTAAATGGACTCGTTACTTCAGAACTAACTGCGTTCACTGCAGGGATGCATGTGTTTTGTAGTTTGCTTAGTTCCACTTACTTTTTCTTTTTTCGTTCTTGGTTTTTGAATAGTTTCATATCAAAATACTCACTGTGTACGCTCAATCAACTAGCAAGTCATTAAAATTGAATTTACTCCATATGCAACACTTAAACCTCCAATGGATACGCATTTCTGAACTTTATTCGAAAGCAATTAATAACCATTTAAGTGTGAATAAGATTCCACACCGTTATGCTTCGTTGAACTTTAGAGCATGAGCGTACTTTATAAGTGATAAAGTGCTTGACCCAAAATTGAATATACATACAGGTATGTAGAATGCAAATCAAAGATAAGGAAGAAAAAAATTGTGGAAACGCTAACACTTTTTACGTGAATCAATGCGCTTAGAGCGAGTTTAATAACTTGGTATATGGCATGGAAATACCGAAGTACGCCTGGTTAGCTGGTAATCCACTATATAAATATTTATTATTAACCATTTATATATTAACTATGTAATACAACAAACTATTAACAATAAATGTTATTGAAGAAGTACAGTAGGTTCTGTTTTTATGCGGCTTTTTTTTATGCGGTTTTGAAATAGTGCGGTTTTTTTTTTAAATTACAAAATGCATGTCGACCTATCGGGAATTGTACATATAAACAAGATTCTAAACCAGCTAAGCAAAAACTCATCATAGATTACATCAGAAATGCTAACCCTACAAGTATGGAAGATATATAAAGATATAATTTTCAAAGATACAATATTTTGTTTATGCGATTTTATTTAATTATTTCAGATTCATGCGGTCTATGGAACGTATCTATAGTAATAATATGGGACTAGTGCCCTTTTTTATGCGATTATTTCAGATTTATGCGGTTTTAGCATTTGAAACGTATCTATAGTTTTACTATAGAACTAGTAGCTTTTTTTATGCTGTTTTTTTTTTATGCTGTTTCTTGCGGAACGTATCTACCGCATAAAAACAGAACCTACTGTATTACGTTTTATAGAGTGTAGAAATTTAAATTGAAAAAAATTTAAATATTCGCTAAGTTCATAGTTCATGCTGTTATCTACCAAATTACAATAAAAGTTATTCATTCCAACAATATTTGTGTTTAATCTTATGCTAGCGGCCACCTAGCCATAGCCGAATGGGTTGCTGAGTGATTACCATTCGGGCCTGCATAGGTTCGAATCATCCTGAATGAAACAGCGAAATAAGTTTTTTCTAATAGTGGTCGCCCCTCGACAGGCAACGGGAAACTTCCGAATTTATTTCTAACATGAAAAACCCTCTCTTAAAAAACATTTGACATTCGGGGTCGGCTTAAAACTGCAGGTCCCTCGATTTGTGAAATAAAACATCTAACAGAAGTGTACGTGCCAATTACCTAAAAAGCGCCCGATATTTACAAATAACACAAGGGAACAAAAAAAATAACAAAAAGTTTTCATCTCGACATGCCATGATTTGTTTTTTTTTTTGTTGTTCGATATACAAACCATGCAAATCATTGGAAAAATGTAAATGGTAAATTTTTTTTGTTTACATCATACTTTTAAGTTAAGCGAGGACTAAAATCCGATCATATGGGGCACAGAGTATATCAGGCTGCTTCCTTCAAAACCGAAAAAAATGTAAATACATATTTTTGGACAAAAATTCATCCCAGATAAATTTTGTTTGTTTGTTTTTCACATTGAGATGAAAATTCATGTTACCTAGTGTAATGACAGCTGACAGCAAACTAAAAACTATCAGTTATGAATGCCAATTTACTGTTTTAAATAAATTTCGATAGAACGCGTTGGAATGGTAGGAGAACATATGAGTGTTTAAAAATGAAAATTTCGGAAATTCAAGTTTAAATGCTTTCCTAAAATTAAAAGGTTCGGTTAAGTCAAGCCAAGTTAACCTCTTAACTTAAATTGGAAAATTTGCACATTCACAGTTCTGGCATAAGGCGCCGAAATGCGTACATATAAAAGGCATCCCAAATATAGAGATAAGTCAACAATTGCATATGTACATATACATATATGTGGTGGGTGTATTCCACAGTTTAAGAAACCCATTACAAATTCCGTGTATGCACTCATATGTTCCTGTTCACTGTGGATTCGAAAAGTATTCGGTTATTGCACTTGATTGCAAAAGGATCAAAGCAATGTTGCATACTGTTGGGAACATGAGGATGTACGCATGCTGTGCGCCATTTTCGAGAAGTTTGTTTATATCAAACGACAGCACAATATGTTCCTTCTTCTTATTTCTTTTAAATTTAAGCACTTCTTCAACATCGTTCCGACACGTTGCGTATATTGACCCTTTTGTGAAAGTTAGATTTTAGTGCTACTTGGGGAGTGCCAGAGTGGTACTTCAAGCATTTCACCAATTACAGCTGTGTTGGAAACGAATTACAAAACAACAATTTGCTCAGATAGCAAGTTTACAAGAAGTTCTGTACTCAATTTCTCCTCCTCCTGCCGGATCAACGATATTACTGCTTTCTTCAGACTGCGTATTGCAGAAACGATTGTTACGCGCTCACATGTACGAGTATAAAAGGTTCGGATTTATCACCTAGTCTATACTGCCCCCTTTAAGTGGCTTTACTACCACCAGGAGATCAACTTTCGCCAACGAAATCTTTACGGAACTACAGCGTAAAACTGGCAAATTGCTATATAAAATTTTAATAATATTTTACATAATTACCGTTGCAAATAAATTCAAATAAAGTTTAATTATTTGCTCACATCTAGTAATCTTTAGGTAGTATTTTGCCCCTGATTTACTCTCTATTAACTTAAACTTTCTAATCAAAAAAATATTTTAAGTGCAATGCAAATCGTAAGCCTTGGTGCTTTCTCACTGTAAATTAATAACTTTAACATGATTTAAATTGCTGTAATAACCTCCAAATATTTAGTTTTCGTATTTTGATTTTGGTAGCTCGACCGGACATAGCCAAAGGTGTATATTTTTCAGCTCTGCAGATGAGCTCTAATAGAGTTCGAAAAATCGACAAATAAATTGCAATAATTTATTTGATTTCTTTCGTTGTTGTTAAACTGACCTTGAATTCGCAAAATACAAGTACTAATATTAGTTTTACTGTTATATTTCATTTAATAAATAAATAAAAAATAAACCTCATTAATATAGAAAAAGTGATGATATTGTTGCTGGGCGTCTTACAGGTACTTCCAATAAGCTGGGATAGGAGTGGATAGACCACGGACCACCAGGAGACGCTCAACTGAAGCTAAAACGCTGACGCTCTTGGAACGCTGACGTTTATGTGGAACGAACTGGGATACATAGCTCAAAATCGTGTCCGTTGACGAGAGGCGTAGTTGATGCCGGTAGTAGTCAGAGGAAAAAATAAACCAGTAGACATTCATCATACGCCATGTCAACCAATCACATATTCACTGCTCTGTTGATAGTCAGTGGGGAAGTTTAGTTTGATTGATTGGTGCCATGGATATTTATTTTTAATTGGGCAAAGCTTCTTTAAAAATTTAATTAAATATATTACATATTAAATATATTACAATATATATGTATATATATATTCTCTAGAAACATAAAAACAATGTTTTACATTGGAGCCTTTAGATGATTCCTAAGTTATACGGAGTGTATATAATTTTAAAGTAGTAAACGTATTAGCTTATTATTTCTTCATTTTATTTTTTTTCTGGTATTAGTTTTTCTTATTGCTTAGCTACTTTGTGTTGTGTGTATTTCGAGGAAAATGTCAACTATTTCTCCCTTTTTACACAGGCAAATGCGCAAAGACTTAATCACTTGTTTTTATACAAATTGGCTGCCACTTTATAGTTCACAAGTACCGAATACGATTGACGTACGACGCCATTTCCAAAAATTTCAAATCTTCCCATAGGCTGATTCATTTGATTTCATTCACCTTGAACCAATTGTTGTTTTTAAGTCGGCTCCGAATGGCAGATATTTTTTATGAGAAACTTTTTCATGGTAGAAATACACTCGGAGGTTTGCCATTGCCTGCCGAGGGGCGACCGTTACTACAAAACACTTTTTCTTTATTTTAATGTTTGGCCGAGTTTTGAACCTACATTCTCTCTGAATTCCGAACTCCCATTCAGCTACGGCGGTCACCGTTGGTTGGTTATTTTAGGGAATTTGGTTATTAAAGATATTGAATCGGAAGTTGGAGAGGATAAGTAAGTCATTGGGTTTGAGTTGCCGAAAATTTATTTTCTGCAGGCAGATTATATTGGGCAATGGGAGAGCGTATGAGTTATGGTAATTCTTATGTCCGCGTTGAGCTACATGCGCGCTGTTGGATTTAGAGTAATAGTGTAGCGATTTAGTCAGTAAACGGGTAAAGTTAAGAAATAAAGCACCATACTACTTAAAGCTTGCTGAGGTATTTATAGAAGATTTTTATGTTGTTTTTTTTCCTTTATATTTTTGAATATGGTTTTTATAACTAATTATTTTAGCTCGTATTCCATAATTTGCTAATTAAGTCATGAATAAATAAAAAGTGTTTATGATAAATGAGCAAAAGCGTCAAAACTAATGTGTTTTTAAATTTAATCCACATTTTAAAAGAGACTACTTTTCGGCACCTTGTACACCAAAGGTTAAAATTTAGTCAATTTATTTCCATAATTTTTAATGTAATACAAAGTGATTAAAACAAATCTCCCTGCATTCTCTAACCGCACATTCGCCTTTATATTCGTATTCGTATTCGCGTTCTTACTCTCTTTCATATTGGCACTCGCATTCGCATTCGTTTAAGTGTTCGTATTTTTTTATTCTCACTCGATGAATTTAATGTTAAGAGTGATTCAATTTATTCAATTTATTAAATCTTAATTAAAATCATGATTACAATGACACCACAGCTGTTGATTCGCATTTGGCATGAAAAGGTTGCTGAGCTGCATTCATGTGGATATGCAAGAATACACACACGTCCACACAGTGATGTATTATCAACTCTCATGTAGATATAAATAAACCGTGCATTGCATAGTGAATTAAACTTAAACTACTAAAAATTACTCATGCACTGGTATTGCAGATGTTCTCTGAAACGGTTAAAAATAGCAATTAACCTATTTAGTTTAAAATAATTAGCCCATTTTTTCATAGATGTATGCCATGTCATGTTAAGGGAGAATTGGTTGTATAGCTTGAACCACTTTGGCTTTACTACCAATCCAAATGTGGTTAAAATATGATCCCAAATGGTCTAAATGGTATAGTAGTAGTTGGTTGGCTGGTTAGAGTGGTGATTCATCCAGAATCCAACTAGCGCTTCCGAACCGTTTTGTTGCCACATCCTCGTTACCAACTTGTTTAACAGTTATTTCCAGCAGGACTATATCCAGTCTGTGCGGTGGTTTAGGAACCTTATTAGGTTGTTGACGTCTAAGCCAGACAGTTGCTCGAGACTCTCGAACAGCGGTTTGCCCAGGGTTAACATTCTGTCCTTCCATAGAGCAGGGCATTCACAGAGGAAATGGAAGATTGTTTCTTTTTTCTCCGGTTGTTTACAACTATGACAGTATGTGTTGTGAGGGATACCCATTTTGGCGGCTTGTTCTCCGATAAACCAGAAGCCAGTTATGACTGCCGTAAGTCTACAGGTGTCCCGTCGTTTCATGTTTATTAATGTCGACGATTGCTTGAGGTTGTAGGTGGGCCATAACGTTCTGCTGATTTTGCATTGCGTCTGGTCTCTCCATCTACAATCTGCAATTCGAAGGTATTTTAGGGAAATTGCATTCTTGACCGCACCTAGTGGAGTGGATACTGGTACTGCAAGAGCGCTATTCATGGCAGATCCCCCTCTTGCCAGTTCATCAGCTTTTTCGTTACCTTCTATGTTCCGGTGTCCCGGAACCCAAATTAAGGTTACTCTATGGTTGTTAAAGTCGCGTCCAGCGCCTGGATTGCGGCTTGGCTATCCGAAAGAATAGCGATATTGCCCTTAAAAGAGAAATCTGCGATTAGTAACCTACAGGCTTCCCCAATTGCTAGTACTTCCGTTTGGAAGACGCTGCTGGTATTAGGGAGACGCACAGATTTTTCAATTCCAAGTCTATGAGAATATATACCAGCTCCAACACCACAATCCATTTTGCTGCCATCTGTATAGACTGTGGTATCGAAGATGTTTAGAGAGAATCCCTTATTCCATTATTTTTTAGATGGAAAGAGTGTGGCAAAATTCCTATTGTAGTAGTAGTAATATATATTTATTTTTCTGAAATTCAAATTTTTTTTACATTTCGTTTTTATAACATATTACTCATTTTATAATATAAATATATAGTCGTCTGTCATGTTCCTTCACATAAACATAAATAAAATAGTGAATTAGTTAAACTCCGCTATCAAATAATTTCTATAGAATAAAGCTGAATAAAAAAAGCATAAAATTGTTCTCCAAATTTTCATCGTTTTCTCCATTTAAATTGTTTATAATTTCTTTTTCTGTTAATTCTGATTTTTCTAAATAAATACTTCTAAACTCAGTGAGTACAGGAAACCTTCCAATAAAAAGCTTCACATTTTCTTTTTAGTTCAATTTGCAGATGCTGCACATTTTTGAAACGTTTCCGAATTTATTGGTATTTAACATAAGCAGGCCACATCATGCTACGAAAATCATTGAGAAATCTTCAGGCCGCATTCCTTGCAAGGTATATTTTTTACCAATTTGATACCGACTAAACAAAAAGTATTTGAGAGACTTTTGATTTAGAGATATTTTTGAACCGAGATGCCACTTTTGGTTCTATTTAAAACCAAAAAGATATAATCAAATAAAAATTGAAGAAAGATTCCGGCCTGACATTTTTCAGATCCGAGAGATTCTGTGTTCAGCTTATAATACTCCCAGGTTCCCGGTATTTTAACGTTCCGGAAATCCAGAAATTGTCAGGAATCCTGGAATTCCGGGATCAAAATATTCCACCAATATTTGTCTCGTCAACTCGAAACGGAGTGCTTGAGAAAGCATTATCAGACAATTTTTTGAAAGGCTAACATCCAACCAAAAAGCAAAAATTGAAAAAAGATAAATAAATAGGGAAAGTATTTACAACACAGTTGTCGAACACTATGTGCTGAAAAACACTTTTGTACAGAAAGTTTTCAAATTTTTAGCGTCGAAATTTACAGTTGATTTACTATTTTTTTTTTATATATTGTTTATTGTCTTGAAAACTTAAATTTGTCCAAAAATAGCATGGTCAAAAGCATTTTTTGTTCTTAATGCTGCCGTCTACGGCCAAAAAATGGAGATCTATATTTTTAATTTTTTTATTTAATACTAGCATTCCCCAGTGGGCTTCGCACCACCATACATAAAATGTTTTTTGTATTATTATTATTTTGTGGTCATCGGTGGGCATCAGATCGAGTGCCACTTTGAACAATTTCACCAATTCATTGTGTTGATGGAACATTGTTTGCAATTCATTCACGATTGATCTTCTCGTATTCGTCGAAATTGCACAGCGCTGATCTAATTCACTATTCTCATCACCAATAAAATATATTTGCAAAAATTGATGGTCCCCATCTGGGAATAGTAGCAAAGACCCAGCTCTATGGTATATTTGACCTTGAATCTGTAAAGTTCGAGAAATATATGTAGATAACGGATCTGAATTTTTAAAAACATCGAACACAGGGACGGCACATAAATTAAATATGATATTGTTTATTCCAAACGAAGTAATAACCTTAAACGTCTGCATAAATCCATCTCTTATAATATTTGTAGCTCCAAAAGATGTCATTTGAAATCATGAATTGTATTTTTTAATGTTTAAGAGGAAATGCTTCGACGTTGGTGAATTTCCCAAAACCAATGAATGCAAAGGTTCTGGCGGAAGTTCTAGCACCGGCAATTTGACTTTCCCACCAGCACAGCACATACCAGGCGTTTAGTTTCTGAATTTAATTGCTTTGCAATGTATACATTCTATATTCATTTGGCCAATGTAGGCACGCATGCTGTAATCAATGGGGGCATCGTAAATGAAAGACGCGCGGTCCATTTGACGTATATCATAAATGGATGTACGCCCACGACGGTTTCTTGGTGCTTCACTATTAACCGACTAATTTCTCCGTCTTTGTCGTTTTGTTTCCACTTAATTTCGTCGAACACGATCTTCTTCACTTTGTGATCACATAAAATGTCATAACTCAGGAACGGCTGCACCGATTTCAATCAAACTTCACATAAACCACCTCCTCAAAGATTGAAAAGAATTGAATTTTCGTGTCAATCGGTTCGGCGGTTCTTGAGTTATAAGATTACCAAGTAAATGTAATATATATATATAAATATAATATATACAACTTGAAATAACCCAGGATCAGCAGTGTGGTTAGGAATTTCAGCTGATATAAGGCTATCGATTTGATCCGGAGTTGTTTTATGTACCAGCCAAATTAGTATATGTGCGTGCGGCAATCCCCTTTTCTGCCATTCGATGGAGTACATATGGCAACGCACCTCCCCAAATATATATAATTTCACAATTAAATCCATAAGTGCTTTACATTTTTGCCGAAATGGATACTCATGTGGTTCAAACACATCCTAGGGTTATCCAGGTCCACGTTTTGGTCTATATCTCGAGACCCTAGTCACGGAACGGTATGAAAAATACTCTATACTATAGAAATCATCAACAGCTCCCATTTGCTACCCATATTGGTCGAACACATCCTTAAGTAATCGGGGTCCACATTTTGGGCGATATCTCGAGACCCTAGTCATGGAGCGGCATCAAAAATACTCTATACCATAGAATCATCAACAGCTTCCATTTGCTACCCATATTGTACAAACACATCCTAGGGTTACCCGGGTTCACGTTTTGGCCTATTTCTCGAGACCCTGGTATCCGATTCTTAAAATTTTAAAACACAAACCATCTACTGAATAGTCCAAACAAAGCCTAAAAATTTGGTTTGGATAGGTGAGCCCGTTCTTGAGTTATAAGATTACCAAGGAAATGTAACTTCTTTTTATATATATAGATTTACCCGTATCCTCAACGCTTTTAAAATTACATTGAATTGCCATGGGGAAAAGTATACTTTTCCTTACATTTGTTCGAAATATACAGACCGATATTATTTTAACTCCTCTTTTATTTTCCCTTCCCAGTGGTATAAAAACATTATACCCCGCAAGCCACAAAATTAAAAATGAAGCCAAATAATTTATCAATTTTTTTAAGGTAATTTTTGGGAGGAGAAAATAGAAGAAGATATTAAATAATAGTGATCTGACCACATTTTATATCAAATTTACGGAAAATAAAAAATAGACCTATAATTTTTTAGTCATAGAAGTAGTTCAGTGGTAGCATTAAAAAATATTTCTTAAGTCACACAGTGCAACAAAAACTAATTTTTTTATTTGTTATTAAAGCTGCATACTCAGCCTTTCATTTTGTTATCAATTTAATTTTCTTAAAGTCTTTAAAGTTTCAAAGGATATCATTTTCAAAAACGGATTGTAAATATTTATATTCCCGCAACTTATGGGATTAGTATAGATATCAAACGAAAGGGGTTATATCCAGGAATATTTTTATATTTCCTATAATATCCATTTCGTATATCTTATTTCATAGGAGAAAAGTTAAATATTTTTTGCGTTTACATAAAATAGCAAAAAGAACGAACCTGAGGTTCGTATAATTGCATATATAAATACTTATATATTTATATATATTTAAGATACATATATTCTTCACTAAATAATTCATCAGAAAATTTCAAGGACATTTTGGATTTGTCCGGGCGAAAAGTAAACAAAAAACAAAACATTTGATATCTATGTTTTGCTTTTTCAACACTACACGTGATGTATTTTAATATTTTCATCGATAATTTTTGTATTTTTTTTTGTATAAACTTACTCATAACCTTTTTATTTACGAGCTTAATTTGTTCTTTTTCCAGTGAGTTGAAAAATTCATCTCGCCCGAAAAGTACAAGTAACTTGCGAATTTTCGACGTGGGTTATCGATAAATTTACATCGGCTTTTGACGTTGAAGCATCAAACTTAGCCACTCTGAAACGTTGGTACAATGAGTTCCAACATGACCCTTGATCCTTGCAGGACGAGTTCTGTGATGGCCATCCAAAAACAGTTGCTGTATCAAAAGCAATTTTTCGGCAAAATCATCATGTTACGTATCACACGGTATAGGTATCCTTGGGCATTAGTGGGACCAAAATACCTTCAATATTGCATTAAATATGCTCATCAGGAAGTTTTGTCCGCACAGAGTACCGCATAATTTAACAATTGCCCAAAAAAGGACTCGTGTCACATGGCGTAAAGAAATCTTAAAGAAATTCAATCGCGTCGGTTCAAAGCACGTCTATCACATCGCAACACTTGACGAATCCTAGATTTAGGCATATAAGCCTAGATGAGGTTAATCCAACAAAAGTTGTTCACGGAAGAAGCACCTCAAAGCAAGTGGTGGCCTGTTTTTTTTTTTAGAAAATCTAGTCGTATTATAACTGAGAAACTTAAAACTGTCAATTGTGAGTAGTATAAAACTATTTGTTTGCTAGAAGTTTTGGCATAATTAAGGAAAACCAACCGCAAATCAACCCCCAGGCAATACGAGCTTTCACGTATCGGTTCACACAAGAGAGTTTCTCAGCACTCAAAAAATCGAATAATTATGTCATTTACTTACGGTCCTGATTTAGCACCCAATAATGTTTTTTTTTTTTACTCCCGAAGCTTTTTCAATGCCTGAAGAAGCTGAAGAAGCCTTTAAATAGCTCGATTTAGAGGGTTTCACCTCTGGGTGGCAAAAGTGCTTTAGTTCAAGTGAATGCCTGTAAGTGTATTGACTTCCTAGATTAATATATTGAAAAAAAATTCTTATTATTTTATCAAATATCAAACACGGCCCTCGTAATTTCCACTATTTTGACTTTTTTCTTGGCTTGTTATGCAACTTTTGAAGCAATTCTATAATTTCTCAACCAAATCACCTTAATGCGCATACATTTAACTACTTAGGTATATCCGCTCATTTGCTGTAAGACTGTAATAATCCAAAAAATACAAAATTTAAATAAATATGCCGAAATGACCACGATCTATTTTTATGTGCTGTGTAAAAAATGCATGGCGATATTTGCTAACAGCAACTCATTAGCAAAAAATATATTTTTACTTTCAACTGGGTAGGCATTGTAAATCAAAAACTTTGAGGCCGTTTCTCTCAGCATTGTGGTTTTTTGGCTCATGACACTCTTGTAGTAAATGAGGGATATGTTCACACATTTGCGCTTTCCTCAGTTAATGCGAAAAGCCACAATTAAATTGTCTGATCAATCACTGTCTCTCATTCGTTAGCGCCTTTGAAAGCGCACTTTCGCCTTTTACTGCCAGTGACATTGAAATGGAAAAAAGGAAGTTCAAAAACTAAGTTATGGATTGAATTCAATTACTGAAATATGATTTCCTGTGCGCATTAGCAAGCTTCCTTTCCCACTTCCATACCCCCACTATCACATCCTTCCTTTTTCTCTTTTTATCGAACACAACTCACTTGCTCGTATGTATGTTTGCTTATAGATAGTTAATTGCTTGCAACTGGTCACACCATATTGCATGCCTCCTTTTCTGTTGCTGTCCCCACGCTAAGCTGCACTACACTTACATAGTCCAACAGCCACTGCATTAGGCATGTAACAGGAAAATGTAATGTAATTTGAACGCCGTGGTACTTCTGCATGCCACGCAAAGCCAATCAATGGTAACAGCGCAGCCACTGCGTCCGCTGCTACACACACCTACACTACATATATTCATTGCCAATGTGCTTTCCCTTTCCTCATTTATCTCGCATTGCTCTTGATCTCTCTCGCTAACTGTAGTATTAAAGCGTTACCATACATTTGGCTTACAAGGAAAGAGTGTAAAAATCAGATTGCCTGTGGCGTACCAGCAATGCCAATTCGCAACTCTATACGAATATCAGCAACACAGCGCCACAGCTGCGGCTGCAGTTACGCCCGTATAATCAAAGATAAACACTTTCTAATTAACTGAGCGCAGCATCCGGCTAACAAAAGGCCAATTTGCCGGGAGGTTTGTATAGGAGTATGTGTGTATTTATGCATATGAAAAGGAGAAAAAAATGATAAGAACTAAAGAAAGCGTTGTTAAAAGCGCAACGGACCGCAGTAATATCTATGGCTGTGCAAATGAAATGAGGACATGAGAAAAATATTATGTGGGGGAAAAAGTGTGCGTATTCAGTGACTGACAAAATTCATTTCACATTTTCACATTTCAGCATTTCATTTACCTCGGCTATACATGGTCGAGCCGGATACGATGGTGTCCGCTGGCCGGCGTGCCGAAATGCTTTCACGTTGGCTGCTGCTGCCAGGCATTGCTAGCGCCATTGCACCCGAACCTCCAGCAGCTGTACCAGTTGTCGTTGTTGCTGTATTGCTTGCATATGCTGGATGTGTGTGTGCATTCTGTTGATGGTGTTGATGTGCTGTATGATGGTGCTGCTGGTGTTGGTATTGGTATTGGTGTTGTTGGTGTTGTTGTTGTTGATGGTGCATGTGCGCAGACTTTTGATTGTGCTGATGATGGTGGCCAACGGGAGCCATGCTCGTCGTTGTTGTCTGCCACAAACTGTCCGTGTGGTCTGAAATGTTGAGGCCGTTTGTGCTATGCGCACTTGCACACTCATGCGCACACACACACAAAATAGGATATTATACACGGTTTTTTCTATTGTTTTTGTTTTAGCTTTTTTTGTGTGCTTTTGTCGCACGTGCTGCAGCACCAATTGCCGGTTTTTATTTGACTTTTAAAACTTCAATGCGTCTAAGTGATGAACAAAAAGACATGTAGACTATTCTCTGTGTACTCTCTGTCACATTTATTGTGTTTCCAACGAGTAAGGCAATTGTTTTTTTTTTGTGATTTTAGTATTACTATGTTTGAACAAGAAATCTTAGCACAATTTGTATGCACACTTCGAGATACATTTATTCTGCATCAGTACGAAAAGCTTTCTGCTTACGACAGCGTGCCAAATTTCGTCTGGTTAAAATATAATATTTCTATAATTTTTGTAAAAATGCATTGGATCGTAGAGCAGCAGTTCTCACACATGCGAAAAGCGATTATTATCCGTCTGAATTTTTATTTTTCCCCCTGGACGTCAGTGATTTTTAAAAACTGAAATGCCAAGTTTTAATAAGAGCCAGTGTTCGAAAAATTATTATGAACCTATAAACAAGTATCTGATTTATTACCGATTTTAAATTTTGTCAAATGCATCAAGAACGAACTGGGCATTACAGAAACTTGGACGGGCTCACTAAAACTAACAAAATAAGCCGGAATAGAATAACATCGCACTCAAATCGATCGCATACCGAGGAACGTGTGCCCCTGACGAGAGTAGGTGTCTGCGGACCGGGGAAAAAAATACTCGTAAGTGCTAAGCAGAAACAAAAGTTTATTTCAAGACGCGCTCCCTTTAACCTTGAACGCAACTATAACAACAGGCAGCAATCAAAGTTCTCAACTCTTTTCAGATTACATCAAAACTAGTGCTGGAATCTCTCAATAAGCTGAATATCTTAGGCCAGAAGAGCCACGTACGTATGAAATGGATTGCAGGGCACAAAGGAATTACTTGTAACGAAACGGCAGATAAATTAGCTAATAAAGAGGTGACCTGCGCAAATATAGAACAATTTTGTAGCCTAGTAAATGGTAACTTCTCTCTTATTCAGAAAGTAAGGGAAAGACCAATAAGATCACAAAAAGGCAATATACCGGATTTTTCGCAATCAAACCCATTGATGTTTAGCTTTAACTTAAACTGATTTAAAGATTGTATGGAATAAAAAAGAATAATTTCGAAATAATCAAAGGGATTGCAAGAAGCCATTGTAGATCGGAGTATCATCTTATAACCTGGGAATATACTCCAAAGGAATTTGCAGGTTCTATAACAGGCACCCGTGGCCGAATAGGTTAGTGCGTGACTACCATTCGGAATTCAGAGAGTGAACGTTGGTTCGAATCTCGGTGAAAGATAAAAAAATTAAGAAAAAAAAAAAGAGAAAAAAGTTTTTTGTAATAGCGGTCGCCCCTCGGCAGGCAATGGCAAACCTCCGAGTGTATTTCTGCCATGAAAAAGTTCCTCATAAAAAATATCTGCCGTTCGGAGTCGGCTTGAAACGGGTAAACATATTTTACCAGAGGAACAATTAAGCCCTAATAGAATAGGACAAATATTAAAATGTATTGAGGTAGTTGGGCCCAGAAAAATACTCTGACTCCATGAAGCGCCTCATAGTACTGATATAATAATAATAATAATCTGGTATGAGCATATGGGTACGAAGCGAAAAAATAATATGAAGGAAGTTAAAAAACATTTTTTGTATACAATTATCTTTTTAAAATAATCTCCTCTGAAATTCGCATGTTTCAGAATCCTTTGAAAATTTTTATGAAAGTTTTCGCTTTATCATATTGCCAGGTTTTAGTTCAAATAAATTATGGGCTTTATCACAATTTTTTTGGAAAAGCACAGAAGGAGAAAAAGCAATGATATTTTTTTTCTTCTCGCGTAAGTGGTTATCGCGCCAATCTTTATTTATTTATTTATTAAAAAATAAAACCGTATATCTAAATATGAAAATTTGTTAGTTTCTTTGTTTGCAGTTCATCGAATTCTAAACCGTTCATCCGATTAAAATGGAATTTTATTAAGTGGTCGTGAGTACGTCCAGGAAGGTTACGGAGTTGTTTTGATTTGTTTGGATTTGCTGACGTGTGTGGAATGAAATAAAGAGTGGCTGCCAAACAGAATGACTTATCACTTGGCATACACTTATTCTTCTAATCAATATAATGATTAGATTATTAGATTATAGTTATTAATGAAATTCTTAAGAACAGGGAGGCGTTTTGCAACACACACATACGCACATTTTGCAACACAGTTAAATCCAATTTTTTAAACGTAGGATAGTTTATGCTGCGCACCATCTAAAATTGTTTTAGGGAACCTCAGGCTCACTTTAACAGCTAATTTGATATTCGGAAGCTTGAAGCAATATTTTGGCGTCTATTAATTTTTCCATCCGTAGAGTAACTCTAATTGTCTATTACACAAACCTAAAAAGAACGTGAAACAAACAAATCCCGTGAAAGGATGAAGCAAGTGATGACTGCTTTTCGGGTACTGCACTACTATTTTACTGCTACTATTTTTTTCACATTTAATATTTCACATTACAAATAGGTACCCAATAATTTCACCTTTCAACTTGCCACTGTGTAGAGGGCATTTTCATCCAAACTTCAATTTTCGTTCACAAGAATTTCTACTTTCGTACTTATTTTATAAATAATAATTTTTTTAAATTAATTAATTTATTAAGATTATACATTTTAAAATTTCCCATATTTTGTTGGGAGTGAATTATTTCCATAAAATGTGCAAATCAATTTTTGGCGCTGCCGGATGTATAAGGTCAGTATCAAAAGATATATAGGGCTCGCAAATCGCGTCGTACATCAATCATATTTGGCACTTATGAACTAGACAGCCGCATTATGCTAACAGACAAGCAATGAAGCGCATAAAGTTGAAAATATGGATTTCCATCATTTAAAATCATTTTTTTTTTCTTTTAACAAAAAAGTTATTGAAAAAAAATTGGATAATAAATTTTGCCTCGTATTAAAACGACCATCAACTGAATGGTAGCTAGAATAATACCATTACTCTTCTCTTAATTTGTTTGGTTAGTCGCACGTGCAATTATAGCTGAAAATGAAAATGATTTTATTCCACACATTTTATATGCGTTGTTCTAGATATCCTGAAAAATTATTTAAGGTCCGATTTTAGGTATATTACCCTATTTATTTATTTATTTTTATTATAAACTAGAATTTTTAAATTTCCTCTAAATTTTTGTTTTTTTTTCATTTGAAATCTGCTTACACCAAATACTTTTGCAGATTTATAATAACACTGAGCTCTGGTTTTCAGCTTCTTATTTTTGAGAATGGTTTGCGTTGCTAATATCACTTAGTTTGCGCTTCTAAATTCAATGGTTTAGTTTCAGTTTTCGGGAAAATGGTAATTGAAAATTTCCATTGGGGCCGCTGAGTGCTCGTTTAGGAACCAACTTACATCGTGAATTTTCAAATGAAAGGTCGTTTAAGTCCATCTTGCATAACTTTTGTATTAAATTAAAAAAACTTGTTTTCAGTGATGGAAACTGTTTTTACGACTTTTACGCGATCCATTACTTGTTTGTTTGATTACTGTAATTGTCTAATTCACAAGTGTCAAATATGATTGACATACGACGCCGTTTGCAAGAATTTAAATCTTCCAGTAGGGTGATTAATTTTGTGCCACCTTGTATATATAATATGCAATCAAAACCAATAATAATGATAGGCAATCCATTTTATTGTACTTGGACATTTTTTAACACATTTTTGTTTTAACTTTTGCTTATTCCTACATTCTTAAATATAATATTTAAACTTAAAGAAAATTATGCAAAAGTCAAATATTTACCTACGAAATTTCTAACGCTATCTCTAAATTGTATTACATTTACTTTGCTGATCAATATGTAATCCACAGCGAAGCCTATAGGCTCCGCACAAAGCCGAAAAAAGGCTAGTATAGTCGTTCATATCAAAACACAATAAAAACCAATCTGTAAAAATCTGAAATACAATCTCGCATTTCTGCAAAAGCAGCAAAATCCACTTGAAAGCAAATTTTTGGTTCAACTTACATTCAACAGCGCACCACCGAAGAGGGAATACCGACTCCTACGAATTTCCGGTGGTAAATACAAACAATGCACAAATGCATAAAAAATGTTTGTGTGCACATTAGGCTTGGCTTGTAACTATTGTATTTCACTTTAGAATGTAAAGCGAGCAAATGTGCCGCCACTGTAGAAAAATCTGGATTTCGGTATGAACGAAAACTATAGACCGATCAGCCCGCTATCCAACTTGTAAAAGCTCTTTACAACAAGGTTAGCAAAAAGGTTGGAAATAAGCTTGAACTCTACCACATACGGGTGCGAGCTGGATTCCGTTGTTATTATGGTACAAATGATAATCTTCAGATAATTAAAATAGTTATCGTGAAATAACTGGAGTATAAGAAGCAAGTTGTTTTAGAAAAGCGTTCCATACTGTAGAACGCCGAACAATGAGCCACTTGCGTTTTGCCGATGATTTGTGCTGATAGCCGAAAATTTAAGCGATGCGACAGAAATGCTTCAAGAGTTGAAGAAACGGCAGGCAGCGTTGGTTTAAGAATGAACGTGCAGAAAATAAAATTTATGACAAATTTAGTAGCAAATGGTAATCTTACAATACTAGGTTGTTCAATACGTTTTGCGGTTCGATAAGAGAGGGCGTTGATATTAGCCTATTTTTTTTATATTGGGACACTCTTCCTATGAACAAATGTGAAGTTTCTTTAAATCTGTTAATTCATTCTTTGTTTACAAGTATTTGTTATTGACTTGTCACAGTATTTTCTGCAGTAGAAAAAATCAAGTATCCTGCATTGATTGACTTTTATCAAAGAAAGCGGATTCCTGAGTTTAAAGGTAGCCATACAAGCCTTGAAGACGATCAACGTCTAAAAACAGCAACAACACCCGAAATCGTAGAAAAAATCCAGGATACCGAATTTGAGTTGAGTGACCGAAAGAGATTAAATAGAAGCCCTAGGCATCTTATTGGGCAGTGTAAGCGATATTTTGGGTTTCAGAAAGCAGTGTACACAATGGGTGCCGCATTCGCTAACAATCGAACAAAAACACATTCGAATGCAACTTTCTCGGCAACATGTTTTAGCGTTTTCGAAAAGATAAAGAGGATTTTGTGATATTTATTTATTTATATCAGTAGGACAAAGTAAGACTAAAGTTTTTTAATAGTACTTCAACATTAGTATATTCTCGCACAACTAGAATGATTTTATTATGAAAGTTTCTTAATCTAAATGTATTTACCAGTTCATTAATAAATCAATCCAATATACGTAACTTAACTATAATAATAAGAAGATAAGGATTTGATAGTAGGAAAAGAAAAGAGGACTTTAGAAAAAAACAAAAGTAGTAATTAGAAAATAGAGAATAGAATAGAGAGAAATTTAATGTCCTAATATAATGCAATTAAACACTTTGAAAGTAATTATAGACTTGTGTCCTATAGTTAAATCTGTTAAGTCCAGCCTTCACAGTGTCGGGTAATGAGCTACACACTTTTAAAGCATTAATGAAGAATAATCTAGATGATGCTAGGTAATTAAATGATGGAACGATGAATTTGTTGCATCTGGGAGGCCATTCCAGGTATCAACTTCTCAGTCAGGTCACTATGGATGAGTCTATCACCATGATCCTAAATCAAAACAAGTGGCTAAAGAGTGTTCTGAACCTGGTTCTTCGGCTCTGAAACGAGTTGATGTCCAGAAATCGGGCAAGACGGTGTTAATTACTAGCAATTGATAAAACAATAGAAAGCTTAGGATTCGATTATATTAAAAAGTCCTCGCATAAATAAGTCTACAAGAGCGAAGTACAATAAAAGCATAGGTATGTGGAGAGCACAAAGTTGAAATCTGCAACAACAGGTCTTAAAACGAAAACGGCATGGTGATGGAAAATACCATTATATTTTTTAAATTTATTTTATTTATAATGAATTTTGTAATTGCGAAATTTCGGAAAATTATAAAAAGGCGTATATGTAATATTCATTTTTTTACATACCATCCCAAATAAAAAAAATATTAAAAAATAAGTCTTACTTAAGTAATAGCAAAAGAGCAAAACTTTTGCTTTATTTTACTTAAACAAATAAAAATAAAAATGTACTAAGCTTTTGTTCATAATTCATACCTAAGAACCGAAAAAATCAGTAGTAAATATGTGCGTGCACTAATGACTAATCATCTGCATTTGCGCATATAAAATAGTTTTAGTACTCTAGGCTCAAGTATTTTACAAGCATTATTTGCATTTTTAATTTATTTTGAAATATTTTCAATGCAATTTTTGTTTGCGAATTTTTTTATTTATAATTTATTTATTTTTGACACCAGAACCCAAATTGCTAACCAACTGACAGTAAAATATTTGTTGCAAAATAAATACCTTCTAGGCCTCAGCTGAACCTACTGAGGTCACTCTGTAACATTCCTCCTTTAAACACAAACTTGAAAGGCTTAGGGCATCTAACAAACAGCGAATAGTGGGCAGAGTTCATGCATCCATCTTAAACAGAAGAGAGGAAGCTGCAGCAATCAGATTATGGAGATCGACTTTGATTAAAACTACGGCATTTCTTTAATCAACAGAAGTGATTCGGTATCTGATATCGTTCATAGGCACTTCAGAAATGAACATATGGACGAGCATATGACATCTAGCCCCAGTATTGAGAGGCGCCTAAAGATATTCAGACTACTGACTACAAGCAAAACCCAGTAAAAAGTTTAAAGATGTCTTAGTGTTTCAGAATATGATAAAGCATTTGCATGCACGAATAAGAACTCTGAGACGGGACTTGCCGAACGGAATCCAAGCATGTATTTAATAGTATGTCTATGAAAAAGTGTTTTTAAAATAAATTTTTAAAATTAAAGTATTACCAAAACGGCAAAATTTTAATTGTAATTTGCTTGGAATTTATTAAAATAACAATTTATATAACTTTTACTGATAATTAAATAAGGTTAGATTAGGTTGAAGCAGTTGTCCTGTGGGGCACACTCAGGCTCATAGCCCATTATAGTGTCACGTGGGAAACTTATCCCTTAAAAAATCCATTAAAAAATTGTCTACCTAGAACAGTAAATCTCCGGCTGGATAGAGTAGGGCAATGGCACAGAAGGTGTGAACCTCATCTAAACAACTTCTGCAAAAGTCATGTGTTTGCACACCCATTCCTTGCGTAGGCAGTGCCCCGTTATGACTGAAAACAGTGTGCTAAGACTGTGCTTATTTTGGCTTAGCAGAAACTCTGTGCGTTTAGCATTGAGAATCGGCCGCAATTGTCGGGCGTTTCTGCAGGTGGTTTCAGTACGACATTTTTCTTATGATTTCCTCAAGGGTAAGTAGCTTACATATTTGTAAGGGTATGACTATGTCCGTATCTATGTACTCCTCCGTCAATTTGGTGCCATCGGCTTTGCAGTTACCTACAATGTCATAATGGCCAGGAACCTATAATACCCTCAAGCGAAAGGACGCAGCCATCTCGTTAAGAGATCGCGGCTTTCATTACTGCCATCAGTTCCGCCCGACAAACACTACAGTGGTCTGGAACCCAAAAACTGAAGGGGATCCCCAAATGTTCAGAGTACAATGCCTAAGAACAGAAAAAATAAGTCTCAAATCGATTAACAATTAGTTTTTAATCATAAAAAATATTATTAGTGCTCTAAGTTAAATGATTAGTCCACAAAAAATGTTACGCTAAATTTTATCACAATTCTCTGAAGAAAGTAACCATATGTGAAAACAATTTATAAACAGTATTTCAAGTAAATGCATTGCGTTTTAGAACAAACGATTAAACACAGCAAATACAAATTGTGATGGAATCGAGCGAAATGCCTGTTGGGGCTTAAAAATTCAGAACTGGTTTGCTTGAGGCCCTAAATAAGAATACTTACATAGTTACAGAGCAAATGCCTAAAACGCCTAACTAAATGTAGTCACCATAACATTACTGTTAGTTCGTTCCACAACACCAGTCTTGCTTACCAAAAGTGGCCCACAACTTCAACTTTCATATCAAGAAAGATGAGGTTCTTACCCATTTCAAGTTGGGAATAGGTTAAGGTCGTTTGACGCTAAGGTCTCTAATTATGGGCTTTATTAGAAAAGATTATTTTATATAATTTTTTAATGCATCAGCTATTCTGAGGGAAACTTCGGAGGGAACCAGCTATTAGATGGTTCGATTGGTCATTCGTCCCTATACTACTCCTATACAGGTTCTATTACAAAGCATGTTTCGAAGCATTTGTGCATGTTTAAACGGAACTTCATATCGCTCATTTGCTGCAAGAGTGTCATATTAAAAAAATGACCATTAGCGCTTTTTTTATGGTATGCAGAAACTCATGGTGATATATACCATATATGGTATATTCACGGTATATCATTTGATGAAACTGTGTATTTACTTTTACTGAGGCAGATATAGTAAATTGAAAACTTTGAAGCCATTTTTCCAGCTTTTTTTTTTTGACTTATGATGTTCTTCCAGCAAACGAGCTACATGAAGCAAGCAAACGAGCTTTGAAAGGAGCTACTTCAGCGAAATTTCAAACTTCTTTATAGGCTAACGTAGAACTTTGAGAATGTGAGAAAAGTTTATATTGTGCCCATACACATACATATGAGTACATATGTATTTGTTTAAAAACAATTGTATTCATGTGAAACGGAAGCCGAGAAAGTGTGCAGATAAGGAAAGAAAACCCAAAAAAAAAAGGCAAATGAAAATGAAAAATACCAATCGCAATGACCAACGAATTGTAAACACTTATCCTTTTAACATGAATTCGTACAGAGGAAACTTTTGGTGCTCATTGTAGCAGCACAAATTCAAATTTCGAATACACAGAAGAACCACACACTCAACCGGCTGCACTCGAAGGGTTTTTGTGTAATTTTATTTGATTTTTGTTTTTCACTTGTATTTTTTCGAAACGGCACAGTAACTGAATTGTTAAAGTTTCACAGTGTTTCTTCAACTTTTGTTTTTGTTTTTGTTTTGTTTATTAAATACCTCCAGAGTGCACTCTGTTCATTTTATTTGCCAACAGGATGCGCACTCACACAAATGCACACACCACGTACATGCACCAGCTGCACAAATGGAACGCAAGTAAAGGATAATGTGAATGCACAAGGAACACACTGTTGTATTGTATTTAAGCAAAGGACCAGCAGGACCAAAGCCAGTTGCACTGTCGAGCTGTTCAGTCACCAAAAAACTACTGAGTTGCCATAAAAGCACTGACCACATTTAAAGCTTACCCAACAACCAACGATGGCTTAGTAAATTATTTTGATACAAAAGTATGAGTGCACATGTAAATATCTGTATATATAATTATATAAGTATGTATGGGTGTATGTGTCAGCATGTACATACATACAATTACACGAAAGACAAAATTGTCACTCATTCGGGGTAATGGAATAATGGCAATGGTTATGGACTTGATGTTTATTTCTTGCTACAAAATTTCATACAAAAACAAAAACAGACAACAATATAGCATTTGAGTGTAATTTGCACAAAAGCTACTATCACATTTGCATGCGCAAATGGCCATACTCGTGCATACTATGTAGTAAGTGTGCATGTATGTCAGTTAGTGCTGTACATACAAGAATATTTGATTGGCTGTCAGAGGGCGCACTAGTCCAAACCACAAAAATGCAGCGTGGCTATGGTTCTCGTTGAGGTTATGATTGCACACAAGAATGTGTGAGGAGCTCAGCTGGGCAGTTCGCTTTTACTCCTCTCATATAGTAGTTAGTATTTAAAAAACAATTGACCACTTGCACCGTAAACTAGCTGTTCAGCTAAAGCTGAGGACGGTGCAGTGACCAACAGTGATAGCGATTTAGCAGCGCATGCAATGGCTTGGGGCTGGGAGACAAAGGAAGCAGGGCTGCGTGGTTGGTTTAGCTTCGGGTGCATATGAGCCAAGGCGATTTGAGTATGGATGGTGAGACGGTGATGAGTGCTGTCATAAACTTTATAACGGACCAAAATGTCAACTATGTTGACAATGAAAGAAAGGAAAATCAGTTTTATTTTTGCTTTACGATATATTATTGTTTTTTTTTTTAATTTAACCGCTCAAGTTAAGTTAAATGCACCGCCGCATACGTAAGCAGCGGAATTAACTTCCTTTTACACAGTAAAAAATATGAAATAAGCAATTCTACAAAACGAAAGGTACAATAAAATAAAAATAAGTTATACGCCGTTAAACAGGCTGGTTCAAATACATACATATTATAGTTTTCTGGAAGTGCTTCATATATTTTTTTTTGTGATATACAAGGGAAAGTCAAAAAGCTTGCGAAGGAAGAAAATTTCGTATGATTATTTCCTTGTTTCATTTTCTTCTATTTCAACTTCTCAGCGTATTTATAACATTAAAACAAAGTTCTGAAAAGGTCTTCAGACAGTCTCATAAGCTTACGTAGATTTTTTTCCGTAGATTATTTTTGAAAATAAAAATAAAAACATTCTTATAAATAATTAATTTTTTCCTAAAAGTGCCTAAGAATGTCCATGAAAAAAATTATTAAATTTGCTATCCGTTCTTGCCCTATTTTTTCTTAAATTTTTTACGTATTTAAGATATTTAAAAGATAAATAATTTTATTGTTTGCAAATGTACACAAATTTTCAGATTCATCTTTAATTTTATTTCTCTGCCTGGATTTGCATAGAAATTGGCGGTCTAGTTCTAGGGGTTTTTTCGCTGTAAACTATTGTAATTTAGGAGTGCAGAATTGAGCACATTGTCCCCTACTTTTTCCCTCTCTTAATCTTGACTCTTTTTCTCTATATGATCGCTTCTGAATCTAAAGTAATCAGTTGCGATCATCTTTCTACTCGAGTATGCCACATTGACAACGGATTTCAATTATACTGCAATTCGGTTCTTAAATCTATCCCTATTCGTGTTATACAGATTTAAGCACTGGCGGCTCATCAGTGTCCAACTTTCGCTAATGTCAGACGAACCAAATGATCAACTAATCTGTATTCTGGGCATAGTCGTAGATGCTTATCAAAACATTCCTGCAATTATTTTTATTTCTGAATGGGAATCTTCTTTTTCCACTTTTTCAACAATACCTGGAGGCGTGGCAGCTTTAGTGGTTTATCTGGCGATATCTCAAAGATTAATAGCAAGATTTCACTGAAACTTAGTTGTATATTGAGTTGGCAAATACCTCTGTTATCACTATATTCTATGAGTTTAATGAACATAGGAACATTTTTATTTCCTATTATTATTATTTAATAAGAAAGGGCTTTAAAGTCAGTTTACATATTATTTTAATTTTTTTGAATATGATGTCTTTCCAGAAAATGCACGATGTACAGGCAGGGCATTGAAAGCAACACTATTTAATTTTTCATCATCCATTTGAAAACACAAAACATTTTTATTAGATTTTTTAGTAATTTTTTTTTTTATTTACAAAGTTATGGTATCAATGATTTTTTTACAATCCATACATAAGCAAATCAGAAGAGCGAATATCCTATATTTTATATGAAGAAGTACATCTGGAAAACCTGTTCGGAAAGTGAGTGCCACATTCGCTACTGAAGTTGAAACAGATTATATGATTAAAAAAACTAATTTAATTAATAATTTCATAGTTTTTATTTACGTCAATGGTCTAAGAAGCTCATTGTGGTGCCTAGAAATGATCTTGCTAGTCCTATCCCTCCCATCAGCATCTTTTCGCGCAGTCTGAAGTGCAGTCGCATGTTCCTTTACCACTATATCACGGAGACTGGAGTACATTGCAGGGATCTTTCACATTCTATAAAACATTTCGCATAAGTCGTTATCGAAGTGTCAACTACTAACATGCCGGCTGGAAAGATGTTGCAGATGTCTAGAAGTCTAGAGTTACTGGAAGAAGCGCGTCAGATTCTGGCATACTATCCATTTAGAGCCAACTACAGTTAATATATATTGTGAATGAAAAATAATGAAATTTTTAAAGAGAAGAACAAAAAAGACTGAAAAGAATCATTGAGAGAGATGCAATGCTAGGTTGCTCTAACACGTTCGAAATTTCATTAATTGTTTTGATATTGCGAAGCAGTTTCGGAATTTAAATTTTTTTAAGCAAAGAATTAATTTTTAGTATCAGAGGAGCTAGCACCAATATTTATCGCCTGCGATCCATCTTTTAACGTCTCCGTCTATCTAGCCTATTACGCGCTCTTTGCTTGAATACTGCAGCTGTCTTGTTCACAAGCGTCAAGTATAATTGACGTACGACGCTACTTTCAAAAACTGTAAATCTTCCAATAAGGTGATTCATTTTGCGCCACCTGTTATTTTCTAATAGCAGTCGCCCCTGATCAGGCCTCTGAGGGTATTTCTGCTATGAAAAAGTTCCTCCGAAAAAATATCTATCTATCTAAATAGGAATAGATGGTTCTTGATCAGTATATAGTTGTAAGATTCATCACAACATCGCACAACACCGCAAGTTGTTTGAGACACTTATGACCCACATTATTTGGCATGCATCTTAAGCATTGCTCAGTATCAATGTTTGAGCCCGTTTGCAATATTTTTTTATGTAAGTAAAATCCTTCCCCCAACCATCCTGCTTAGATTTTCAGTTTTTTCACATTATGCGAAAATAGAAGAAGTTACCTCCACACTAAACGCATCCACCAAAACCCGATAATGTATTGTAATGGCCCCACTGCGGTGACGGAAATGCAGAAAAGGACAATGGTAGGAAACGGAAACACTAAATACCAAAAGTTCTCAAGGACAAAGATTCTATTATTTTTATCCATTTATTCACATAACTAAGTAGATAGATGGCATTTAGCACACATTTACCATTTTTCTTTCATTCGTATTTTTCTATGCTGCTTTTAATCCATAAGCAGCGGCATTTTGTATGACCGGATAGCCGCTTTAATGCCGGAATAAAATAATTCGAGTGCAATTTGCGCGCTGGCAAAGTTTTACAATAAACTACAAATATAATATTATAGAGCAAAAAATTAAAAAAAAACTGAACATAAAGCAATTGAAAATGAGATAACGCTTTGCACACACTTACCATATACAGGGAGCTCCAAACAACAGCTAGTTTTGGAGCCATGGTTTGCTGGCAGTAAGTTTCGCGCTGGAAGCTTCGACAATCAATCAGCATCTTTGCTCCATGGGATGAAATGAATCGTTAAATATTTGAAGAATAAGGGAAAATATTGCAAATATATTTCGAACTAAGTGTTCGGTGCTTTTATAAATTTTGTTTCCAAAAACTAATCAACTAAATATCGACCACATTTGGTTCCAACAAGATGACGCAACTTACCATGCAATGCATAAATCGTAAATCTAAACCTTGGCTAACAAAGCTCTAAAACCTACAACTCACTATGTTTTCTACAGGGTTGGGTACTCGAAGTGTAACCACCAAGCGTTATCAAGTAGCGAATAGATGAAGCAACTGGTATAAACGAACAATCTTGGGAAAGCTGGAATAGAGTGCCTAAAATTACATATGCTTGTAAAGTAGCAAGTTATACTAGATTTATGAAATATAAGTATATTCGCTAGCGGCGAATCCTGCTCGATAACTTTGTTGTTGGTTTCGCATGCAAAATTTTCGTCAAGTTAAACGAGCAGAAAAATAGCGAGAAGAGAATTGGCGAATAGAAGAGGTTCATTGGGAGAAATTAGAACAGAACAGAGCACGAGCATCACAAGTAACGAGTTGAAGCAGTACATATTTTAGTGTATGAATGCGGTCTTACTAAAGCCCTGCCCTGACACTAAAAAATAATAATTAATTAAAAACAAAGCTTAAGTTGCAATTTCTCTAAATGCTCCACAATATCAAAACAATAAATGTAATTTCGAACCTGTTAGTTGAAAATAGCATTGCATCCAGTCTGTCTTGTTCTTCTCTTTAAAGTTTGGTAATTTTTCATTCACAACAGATACGATAGTTAATACATTTTTCTGCAATGTTAAGAATGTGAATTAAACCATTAATCCCGATTAACGATACACCTATTTGATTTACAATACTAATAAATGCATAGAACCAAGTTTTGTTTTGCAGAATCGTTATGAACGAATAAATGTCGTACTAGTGATTCGATTGATCTTTATATTTTAATTTTTAAATTTTGTTAAACACTTATGAGTATCTTTGACTTAAAAGAATTTAGTAGTTTTAGTGTGGAAAAACCCTCTTCTCCAAGTTTGATACTTTTTGAAACTCAAAAGTGACAATACTGTCCTTTTTCACTATTTAAAACAAAATTCATTGAAAAATTAGCAAACGATCCACTCTTTATATTTATTATTTATATTCCTTTTAAAAGCAAACTTTTGTTTGGCCCTACAGAAATATGTGGTGTCAACAATAGTAGCGCGACATAATGCCAAATTTTTACTATTTAGTTGTTTTTTACAAATTTTTTCGACGCTATAAAACCCGAAATTCTTGACAAGGTGATGACAAATGCAGAAAAAAGATCGCAGTTTGCCATTGCTAATAAAGGTGGCCACTTCATTGATATTGAGTTAAAAAAAATAGTTTTAATAAATTGTAAATAACCAAACCAAATAAAAATGCCTTACTTATACAAATCATTTACTTTTTCCAAAGTTATTCAATGTATTCATACCGACATAGAAGAAGGCGCACCCGGTAAACAAATACAGCTTTTACAACATTAACAAACGTATAACTCAAAGCTTAAATCTATGTACTAAACATAAAATTTTTTTCATTCCAAATTTTTAATCAGAATCTTTAGAAAATTTTCGAGTATGCAGTTTTATAACTAATTTATTATTTTTGGTGTAATAAAATTTAAGTCTGAAGCTTTAGCTTTAGCCTTCATTTTTAACAATTTTTTTTGCGTTCTTGTAAATTTTCTCCTTATAAAATAATTTCGACCAATACTTACAGGAAAGAAAATGCATCACACCGCTAACAAAAAAAAACTATCAAAAAGCTTCGCAAATCTTGAGTTACCTTGAGCTGGCACTATATCATACCAAAATTGATGGAGCTACAAATCTACATCCCCAGAATTTTACCAAAAGTTCTATGAAATTTAGACGAAAATTAGTTAAATTTTCTTTAATTTTGTACAAAGCTTGAAATTTTGAGTTATATAATTCTTATTGAAGTACAAATTATATTTAAAACAAAAAAAGTTTAATAAAAAAACAAATAAATGTCATACATACATTTTTGAAAACTTACCACTTTCAGCAAATTCTAAAGTGAATGACAATTTATTTTTAATTACAGAGTCATTGTCTGTACCCAAACAGCCTATCCCTGTAATCAGGTACGATTATTACCAAATGAGCTTTAGAAGGAATGCCGAATGCTGTTGGCCACACAATTAGCAAACGATTCGGACAATGTGCACATGCGTCATGCGCGCACTGAAGCTGCCTCTAGCTAGATTTCTAAATGCTTGCTCATAACTACGGGCAGCACAATTGAAACTTCTGTTGGCAGCAGCAATAAATGGCACTAACAACACTTTTCTTCCCTTTTGATATTTACAAGCTACGCAGTCTATTCGTCTGCGTCCATTAAGGCATGTACTGGCATAAATGATGTACTAGAATGTATGCATAAGAATACTATATGAATTGAAAAAGTACAAACACACATGCGGGTATACACATACACATGTACGTATGTACCTTATTTCAGCTCCTGAAGCACTCTTTTCCGTTGTAAGTGGGTCATGGAGCTGCTAACGCTTAGCTTAGCGTAAATACTGTATGACTGGCTGCGTTATGGACTTCGAAATGAAGTGTCTAACAGACTTTGCTAGGCGATTCTACTCTACCAGCAGCTGCAGCTCGGCCACTTTTAATTTTGCATCTACAATAAAAACATTTCTCTTGTGAGCCTAACAAATGGAGCATACAATCGGATAAATTCATATTCAGCCAAACGGGCATAGGCGAATGAAAGGAAGTACTTTCCTATGCATGTATGTGTATGTATTCTCGCATTTATGAACCCCATTAGTGCACGTGGGAGTGTACGTATTTATGTATATATGGTTGTATTTGTTTGCTCATACATTTACTGGAATGTAATATTTGTTCGGAAGTGCTATTGGTTCGAAAAAAACTACTTTCATACCTAAAGTTTTATTATACAGAGTGGCTAGTACTTTCGGGAATGCAGTTTTATAGCCCATTTAAATTTGATTTGGATAAAGCGCGAATTTGTAGTGGCACAAAAACCGCATTGATGCGTAATAATTTTTTCCCCCTACAGAGTTTGTAACATCTTGCATATAAAAAAATATCGCGCACTCGTAATATGGAAAAAATGTCTAGCGTGGGAAGTTAATATTTATTTTTGTAGCAAAGCAGGAACTAAGGCCTTACGTTAAGGTGGTTATCATTTTAAACGGCGACCGTAGAAGCAGCTCTAAACAGGCCAGAAACAGATCTAACTTTACCTTGTCAATTCCCACTTTGGCCAGAGTGGGGAAAGCAGAAGAGCTAGTGTTATACACACTCCACAGAAAATCTATGAATAATTAATGGATGTGGACTTAATACGAGTACTTAGACTTTTTTTTTTTACTTTTTTTATCTGGTCACCTTACAAGTGGACTCCATTACCCATTTGACAATGAAATGTAAGTCTATGCCAGTACTTGCAAGAAGTATATGAGAAGCTCACATTTTGAATATAGTTCGCCATGAGCGGTGCCATCCTTTTATGCTAGCTCATCCTCCGTACTTTTTTCGACTATATCTCTGAGATATCAAGCTCGTGTTACATATCGGTCAACTTGTATTTCATACCCACTTTCGAGAAAGTACAATTTATTTGGCTGTGAGGATTTCATGGTAAACTAGAGAATATTATATTGCTATGCAAGAATCATTGAGTCAAATGGTGATCTCCTTTAACACTTTGAGCCAACGGTGAAGATTACAATGTGATGGGTCTTGGTTCGGTATGCTTTTTTTTCCAAATCGCCAGTCTCAAGGGTGATTCTACTCAAAATTCAAAAAAAATGAGCAGTGTAGTAAAGTAAAATTCTTAAATACTCTTGAAAATTATTCCGAACCAAGTCAAAATTTCCCTGCGCTACAGCTAGCCTGAAGCCTGAATCACAGAGACCTACTGGAAGAAGATTTAATAAAAAGTTCAAAGTCAGTGTTAGGTAGCCAGAATGAAGGAGACATTAAGTACCTTAGAGCTAGTGGTAATGAAATTGCCATGGACTCTATCAACTTGCCTGCCTGAGTCTACAATAGAGTTGACGGGAATTTCACGAAAGCAGAGTTTTAAAGGTAGCAAGTTCAGCCAATCCTTCGAACGTCAACCTTCACAAGTTGCTATTTAAGTTCTTCCTTATCTACAAGTAGTGCCAGTCAACGCCATGTATTAAAATTGGCGGGCGTATACATCCTCAAGAAAAGCTTTGGTTGCTGTTTGAGTACTCCTTGCACGCGCAATAGACTATGTACGGCTTCCCCACCACTCGAATCGACTCACGCGTTTTATTATTACGCTACAGTTTGATTTCCGAAATCTAAGTACACCAGGGCTCTCTTATTTCAACGTGATAGTCTACGAACTTTTAATTAGGGCGTTTCTGGCATTCACAAAGAGAATTCATAGAGACTCGACTATGTTGACTGCAGAAGTGGTACAAAGCGTAAAGTGTAAAGCGATGTCCCCTTAATGTAACGCATCTATCTCTGTGACTGACAAATGTATCGAAAAAGTTAAGAAAATTACACTCGAAGGTATTGATGACTCGCTCGGATCGGACCCAATCCGGAATCTGTTTGGGATTGACACAAGCTGAAGTGCTACTGGCGCCGAGAGTGTATACTTTAATGGAAAAACAGCATAGCATTGCTATCGCTTTAATTGAGCCTAATGCTGTCCAAGACATTACTACCTACGACGAGACATGTATCTGCGAATATAACATTGAAACTACTAACCATTATAGTCATGGCGCCTCTCAGATGAGCTAAAACGCAAAAATCACGAAAAAATCAATCGAAACTCAAGGTCTTACAGACCATTTTCTTTGCTTGCCCTGGTGTACTACACTCTGAATATCCTCTACCAAGAAAAACGGTAAATAAGGCGCTTTATATGAGGGTAATGAAACGTGGGAGAAAGAATATTCGTCGCAAGAACTAGAAATTGTGGTGCGAATTCACTTGAATATAAAACTTGGCAAGGACATGGGTTTTCTTGCGAATGACCTTCCAACATAACTTAAACTATGAGAAAAAAGTTTTTGATTTTTTTTTTTAGTTATTTTTGGGAGGAAATCGTACAATGTAGAATAAATTTATGGAACTTAAAGTAAGAGCCTATGATCTCCATGAACTCTAATATGTGTACGAGTATATGTTAGGATATAAAATTATCACTGAGTGCCTGTATGTCGAACGGCATTAGTGGTTTCAAATTTTGTGTTGGTTTTTATTCACTGTTTTTGCTTTTGCTTCGCCGTATATTTATGACGTTGCTCATTTTCAACATTTTGCATTATTAAATGCAATTTCTCAAATTGGGCGTAGTGAGGCGCAACCACCCCTGGGGTTAGAGCATCGGCAGTATAGCTTCAACTGCAAGTGAATACCATAGCCCGAAGCGTAGTGTAGTAGGAGTGGGATCTGTTTATTTGCTGCCACTTGATATTTAGAAATTTTCCATGACTCGACGGCTGCCATTTGAAAGTAAACAATAATTTAGCAAATGCAAATGTAGATATTAGATTACAAGTCCCTACTTCGCTGGAAATGTCCAATCTAATTGCAAAATGCGAGTCGCAATATGTATGAGTCGAGGTCGATACCGTCCACCCACGTAATATCTATCAGCGTCATTGGAAGTGTCCTTCGTAGCCGGCATGCTTATTGACATGCGAGTATTACAATTTAATGAGTATTTTCCGTGCATTGTCATCACAATTCCGCGAATGAAAATATGCATAATCTCTGTATGTATGAAAATAAATTTTATATGTATATGTGCGAGTATATAAAGATATTTACAGTGAAACCACGATATAACGAAGTTGAAGGAATTGAACATATGATTTGTTTTATCTAAAGTTTCGTTATAGGTATGAGTATTTATAGAAATCTACACTCGATTCAATGAAAAACGCACAATTTTTTAACCATGCGCTGTAAGTAGAGTTTCATCATGAAGTATTAATCAAAGATGATGCAAGATGTCTAATTTTCACCCTGTGTCAGTCATCTTGAGCAAATAAATCCGAGAGGTTCTCTGGGAAAAGGTAATTTTTATTTCAGAGCAAATTCTAAAGAAAAAGTACACAAAAGCATGAATATGAAAGCTTACACTTAAAAGTTAGCAGGCAATATTGTTTTTTTGTGCCATTAAAAGTGAGCAAAAGAGAACGTTAAGTTTGTTAATGATAAGAAGATAAAATCGTGCGACCCTTCATTGAATATAGGCGAAAAATTTCAGTCTATCACATTTCGGCAAGGAATTTCAAGACTGGGCCAGATCGGAAGCGGGCGAAGTTGTTTAGTGATGCTCTCCCGATGCCTATCGAAGTTTTGCATTGCTGGAATAAGCCCGAGACGGCCCATACTTTGGTTAACTCTTGAGCACAAATAGAGTAAATCCCTCTTTATTTAAAAAGTGTGGTTGTATTTAAATGAATTTTGATTCAGATCATATACTGATTGTGGGGTGTTTCACCTGGAAACAGAATTGGCCATATCAGAAACAACTTGCGAAACTGTACTTTGGTGCTTGTGAAACAATGCTTTTGTGAAACATACTGAAAGTTGCAGAAATTGTTGAAACAGATGCAAATCGTGTGCATTGTCAAACCATATATGTATTTATGTATAAATTAATGGGGGCAGTTAAATTGAAAATATAATGAATAAGTGCCATATATAAAATAACATACATAGAGTTATTCTACGGCTTACATCGACCTTTTTCAATTTCTTGCTACCTTTTCAGAAAGGTGATAGCCGTGTGCCTCTTTTTCATTTCCTTTCAAATTGAATCAATGGATTAAGTAGCAACCAAAAGCAGCTGTCAAACATTACGCAACCTTTTTTTATTGAATCGTTAGCATTGAACAGAACCATAAGTGAAAAGACTCTCAGCTGGTCGTCACAAAATGCTCACAGCTGAGATCGCCTGATTCCAAAACGCTCTTTTATGTGACATGGTTGCATAAAAAATGATTAAATTTCATAGAAAATCGTATCAAAAAGTCTAAAAAGTGTCGTACAAATGTAGATATTTCTCAATAAAAAGACATTACTATAGCTAAGAACTATATTAAAAATATTCGTTATTATAAATTTTCCAAGTCAAAGCTATTATTTTTTTTTCTTTGTCGATATTCTATTATTTTTAGTATTACCATAAAAATTCTAATTTGGCATAGCCACCCCATCAATACGCTCAAGCAAAACGACCAAGCACTCGCAGCATCAGACATCTGCGCCTATAGAAAAATAGAAAGAATAATAGTGCTTTTACTTCTAATTTTGTACAACGGTTATGAGTTTCGCTGCTTCTGCTTTTTAGTTTTTATTTCGGAACGAAGAGGTGTAGAATGCTTTCATTCAAAAAATCTTTATAGATTTTTGATTACGATTTTGGGTGTAGACAAATCGACTTCTGCTCCACTGGATAACTCATTTTAAGAACAACTGGAAAAAATGGCAATGTCCGCCCGTTTTACACACGAGTTGAAAGCATCAACACAGCTCGTATATATAAAATCCAACTCGTATAAAGCTATGCGACTTAGTAGGAGTTGAATTGTGACAGGATTAAGACTGATTATGAAAGAAAGAGTTGGACAATTTTATTTATTTCAGTCTACAGTGATATTTAACAGACTAATACAATTATTTAAATTTTGCAAGAAGTTAAGTTCAAGTTTGTTAATATTACCATTTGTTCGATCAATTTCATTCAAAGCGAGTTTCGTAAAAAATGTGTGTCCTTCGATTTTTTAAATGAATTTCATTGTGTAGAATTCATATTCGATATTCCAACAAGCAATATTCGAAGCGACATCTCACTAAGGCAATGTAAAACGACTTCAATACCTGAGGATCTTTGAAGTTACTAGTTTCTCTTATGATGAAACCAATCATTGCGAATGCACCTAATTGTTTCGTTTCGTAACGAGGGCTTAGCATACAGTGATCTAATTCGTAATTCAACAAGTAAACGTTTGACTTTCTAATAAATGTTACCACAATTTCCATGTAAAAATAATTTTATTTGCTCTCTATTTGTTGTTTCATTTTGTGAATAAATGACAGCATATATCAGTACTGCCACAGCTAAGTTAACTGAGTTGGAATTGTCTTTTGCAACTCTTGCACAAAAGAATACGTCTAACGTGTACTCAACGCACTACACTTCATTATGTAGAGGATTTAGCTAACGGAGCATTCAGTGCCCATATGTTCGGCAATTGCTATATAAAGCTTTTGAGTCGACACCTCGTTATATAGTGGCTTTTACTAACGGGAGTTGAACTGTCTATACACATTTCTTCTTTATATTTGTGGAGCGCTTTGTATGAAAAATTTCGAAATAATGAGTTGTTTCACGTCGCTCAGCAACAATTTTGTTATATTGAGCTTTCCATTTCATTAAGGTTCATTATATCTGGGTTTCAGTCTATATACATTTGTATATGTATGTAAATATGAAGACTATGCATATGCGTACTTCGTGAGAATACCGCAAGCAAAGTTTTCGTACAAATAAAAGCATAAGGATGATCTGTTATGCCCTTGAACAAAAAGAGAAATAAAAGGGTGGGTTAATAATGATTGAAAACCATAACAGCTGCTGTCCCCATCGTAATTCTAAAAAACTTAAGAGGCATATTTCGCAAAATTTTTCCTACTTTTCAAACTGATATGTTAAAGTATTTGTTGTGACAGCCCAGAGCTTTTTCGTAAAAATCGCAAAAAATACTCGCCAAGCGCTATATTTTGGGCAAATACCCCACTATTTTGATTCACTTTGATGGAGGTCGTACCAGCACAAGTGGCGTGGGACGTTTGAGATCCCACAACACAAAAGATCGATAAAATCTATATATGAAATTGGACGTCAGCTTTAGTGAAGGTGCGCGAACTTGAAGAGGCTACAAGCTTACCATATGCATCAATCTCAGCTCTGGTTAGGACGACAGTTACGTGTCTTTCCTCTGAAAATATTAACATGATCAGCGTTGAAAGTAAGGGAGAGGTTTTGGATCAATTCAATACAAATTTGCAGCAGAAACGGCCGTATTTGACGAAGAACAAATTTTCAACCGCCGACAATCGCAGTGGGAAAACTTCAGCATAATCCCCAGTTTTTTTTCCTTTGCATATTTTCCAAGGTATTTTGAGACTGTAATGAAACTAATAATATGAAATATTTTCTTGCCTCATTGCGTGTTCCCTTGTTTAAAGTTTCAGTGACTTACTGACTCACCCTTGTGCATGTGAAAGTTTTTTTTTTTTTCAATTCATAAATTATAAATTGCCACCCTGAGTAAGGCTTTTGTACCTAATTTTTCTTAATGATGATTATGGGTAAACATGTAGTTGAAGCTACGCCCGAGTAATGGCAGACATACATATGTATGTTTATACAGAGTTTAAGGCAGAAGTTTCCCATGCATTATTATTAATCTGAAATTTTAATCACTTTATGACTGTATGTAAATCTGCGTACTTAGGCGGCCGCCATAGCAAAGTGTGTTTGTGCGTGACTAGCATTATCTGGGGTTCGACTTCGTTGGCTATTGCAGACATCAAACACAAATGAAAGAAAAAAAAACATTTATATATTTGCAACGGTGGGCGCCCCTCGAGTGGCAATGGCAAATGTATTTTGTCTGAAAAAACTTCTCAGAAAAACCCACCTACTTTAGAAGTCAGAATAGATCTATGGCTGCTTCCATTTATAGGACAGCATCAATACACACACCTGTAATTGAAGGAGAAGCCCTACCGAACAGCTAATGAAGGATACATACGCCGATTACATATATAGGGGTTTTTTTAGCTACATGAGAACTATTGACACGATTTCTATTCAGAAAGGTTTGGCAAGTCATCATGAATCGTTTAGCGCCAGAACAACGCTTTGAAACTGCGATAACTTACTATAAAAAAAGTAAAAAAACCAGATTTATTGCAACAAGTAGTCAAAAATTGGACTGATCGATTGACCCCACGAAATTATCTACCATATTATAGTATATTCACTTTAGCTCGATATGACCACCTTTTGCCTTGACTATAGCCTTCAAAGGGTAAAAAAATGAGTTGCATGTTGCACAAATGTGATCTTGAGGTATTTTGGCCTATTCTCGTATAATCGCTTTTTTCAGCGCATCCATACTGGCGTATTTTTTTTAGTCCTCACCTTGCTCTCCAAAATGAGCCAGATGGAATAGTCCATCGGATTTGCGTCTGGCGAAGTGTGGAACATGATTTTTTAACCATTCTTGGTTCACACGAGCTTTATGAGACGGTGCCGAGTCCTGTTGGAACGTTCATGGTCTACGACTGAAATGTTTGCGTGTCCACGGCTCTAAAGCAGCTCCTCAAACATTTGGAGAGCGTCCATCAGCGGTCACTGCGGCCCAAACCATTACTTTCGATGGGAAACTGCTTCGAGTGGCCATACGTAGGCTCAAATTCTCGTATGAGCGTTCGGTCAAGTAAACACAATCGTTTTGAGTGTTTATGAACTGCTCAATTGGAAATTTTTTTCATCAGAAAACACAATGTTAGGAAATTCGCCACGTTTGTGCAAGCGCAACAACTCCTTTGCTCTTTCGCACCGAACTTTTTTTTCTGCGAAAGATCGTGTACTTTTTGGAACTTGTAAGCCTTGACCTTGAGCTCATTCTTTAATGTGCGTCGAATGCTGTCTTGCGATATTTTCAGTTCTTTGGACATTTTTCTTCCACTTCGACGTGGATTTCGTTCAAGTCGGGCCTTCACTTTCCGAACCATTTCTGGCGTTGTTGCGGTTTTTTTGGTCCACCTCTAAAAGCGTTTTGCAATGCTACCAGTATCATTGTAACTTTGAGGTGACTGAGCTCACGAACAATGGCTGGTTGTGATTTTGCAGCCAAATATAACGCAATCACACTATTACGTTTGAATTCCATCACAGAAAAAAAAATGCCACAAAACTGAGACGCAAATGCTTTTGATGGCTTATAAACAATATATTGAACTGTCATTAGAATAATTTTGACGTTGATGTCATGAGCTGTTTTACAGATACAAGCAGTGTGCGGTTGGTAACACTTCATTTCGTTCACCCTGTATGTTAAAATTGTAATCATTTTTCAACAATTTTGTCTTTGAAATCAATAAAAACTAATTTCACACAAAAAAGTTATGGTGTTTTGAATAGGTAACACTTTATATCGTTCACCCTGTATATACTACATGCATACTTGTATTGTGTGTATTTGTGTTCATGTTACAATAATATGTACAACTGCATGTCAGATTATTCACTCCATGCACTTATTGATTTCTCATAGCAATTAAAATTTAAAAAGTTACCTGCTTATTAGCGAGTGGTAAGTTACAAACACGGCTTGACCTACATTATGAAAGCACATGTTGAGAGCAATTAAAAATATGTTTGCATATTTATTTGATTATCAGTTTAATCACTGTTCAAAAAGTATCAGGAATTCGGCAATAAAATGTAATAAAAAATGGTTAAATTAAAAAATTATTTTATTATTTTCTTCCAACATATTGCAGAACATTTTCTTTTGAGTCTAAGAACATTTTGTTAAATGAACTTTGCAGTTAATTTGAGTCAGATATATTCAATCCTTCAGATCTATTCAACAATATATTTAATTCTAAATCGTGAAAGAATAACTTTAAAGTTGCATTAATTCTGATAATTAGTTTAAGCACAGAATTGGCAATAGTCAGTAAGTGAGTAAGTTGTGTAACAAATATAAGGCTTGAATAAATCAATAAGTGTTTCACAAAATCTTAGTATCAGAAGATCATACGCATCGCAAAATTTGTCTTCAAATTACTCAAGTTGCTTATCACTTATCAGTTGAACAACTGGCCCTGAAACTGTGCGGTAGGCCGACACAAATCTCAGAGCTGCCGTTCGTTGTACCGATGCCGGTAATTTTCCATCAGTGCATTTACCCATAGTTAGCTCCGTGTAAGAGAACAAAGAGCGTAGCAGCCAACAATATTCTCTGTTTCTTTTGAGTTGGTATCAATATGTTTAGAGATGCCATCTTAACGGCTTTCTCCGCTGCGTGTCTTATTTGGGCCCAGAAAGTAGCTCTTTAAAGTAGCATTACTTAAATCCAATGCTGGGCATACGATATTTTGTAACTCTCGTCAATCCCTTAAACTCTACTTCACTAAGAAAAGTCATCAAGTAAATTGGCTCTAAATTTGTGTGGGCATTTTTTTCTCTTCAATTCTTTTATTTCTTTCCTTCAATTCTTTCACGAATGATTTAATAAATTTTAAATATTGTAATTGTAATATTGTTAGATACTACAAGATGGTAGAAAACTAATCAGCCTATCGGAAGATTTATAATTTTTGTAAATGCCCTCCTGCGTCAATCATATTCGACACTTGAACTGAACTAGAGAGCTGCAGTATACAAAAAAACAATAAATAAAGATCCAGAAATGTTTCGAGAGCTGGATCAAACGCTGAATTAAGTGCGTGGCAGTTGATGGGGAGAACTTAGAAGGCGGTAATATCATTTTTGAAAAATAAACTTGTATGTTATTTTGAATTTTCTTATTATAACTTTGATACACCAACCTTTTTGAAAGACTTGAAATATTAAAAAAATTAATTTTTTTAACTATTTATTGCAGTTTGAAGTTAAACAGTTACATTTAAAAATCAAAGGCAAATATTTAAATAGTATTTCTGTCTTACTTATTCAGTAAAAATAGACGAAAAAAGTTTAGTTGAGCATTCACGTATTATATCACAAATTTAAGTCCGATCAAAATTGTTTGATATTCACAAAGGCTTTAGTGTATACAAGTATATACCTGCATACGACTACATAGCTTATTTAATCACTGGTGTGCGCACACTTAATCAAACGTTCAACAAAACATCAATTAAATGTAAATAAATAACATCAGCAGCAGCCCCACCAGCAGCTTTACATATCTCCAACTAAATAAAATATGGACGAAAGAAAGGCACTACCATAGCACAGCAAAGGTATGTAGTATTCTCGTAATCACACACACTCATACATACATATGTATGTATAGACTATGATGCTCGAAATTAATTTCATTTATTCATTCATGAACTGAATTCGACCATCGACCATAACCCGAATGGGGGAGCGCGTGTCTACTAGCCAGTAGGGGTCAGGTGCAAAACCCACTATAGGGATGAAATAGCAAATGATAGGATTGGTGTCTCTAACAGCGGCAGGCAAAGACAAACCTCCCAGTGTATTTTTGCAAGGAAAATTGCCATAAAAAATTATCTGCTGTTCGGAGGCGGCGTAAATCAGTAGATCACGCCATTTGTGGAACAACATGAAAACGCACACCACAAATGAGAGGGGGGACTCGAACAGCACCCAACTAAGAATATTCGCGCCCATTTTATATATACTTATATATAAATATATACATCCATCGATTGGAGGGAAGGAAATACGTTCATAAACACATGCATGTATGATAAAGTGAAGTGCACGTGAAAAAATTCAGCAAAAGCAAGTGCAAGGAGACCGCGCTAAATATTCAAGTAATAAATATAGTTTGACTACTTTGGTGCTCACACAAACAATTTAGCTAAGACAACTGTATTTCAAAGCTGAAAATGCTTTTATTTTTTTTATTAAAAATTATTGATAAATAATTGGCGATCACACCCTTTATTCCTTGTTTGACCGAGCTCCTTCTTCTATTTGTGATGTGCGTCTTCATTTTGTTCCGCAAATGGAGCTCGCGCATTTACGAATAGTACTCGTAGTCACGCACTAACCCATTCAGCAACGGCAGCCGTCACCATTTGTGAAAAATTCGGCGTGAGAAAAATGGAGAACAATTTAACACCAAATCAAATTTCATTATTTTATAATAGATATATTGAATTTTCTCCGTCAATGCAGTCGAGATTTGATTAGAGTGTGTTATTTTTTTTGCAGAAGAATAGAAGGTTGAAATGCTAATTCCACAAATTTTAAGGTGACAACAGTTATTTCCCTTTGCAGCTTTAGAGCAGAATGCAACTCAAAGGTTGTTTTGATAACTGGTAAATGAAATTTAAATAATGTTTCCTTATTATACAGGGTGAACGAATTCAGGGTGTTACCAACCTCACACTGTTTGTATCTGTAAAAAAGCTTATGACAACAACGTTCTAATGACAGTTCAATATATTGTTTATAAGCCATCAAAAGCATTTGCGTCTCAGTTTTGTGGCATTTTTTTTTCTGTGATGGAATTCAAACGTAATAGTGTGATTACGTTATATTATATTTGGCTGGAAAATCACAACCAGCCATTGTTCGTGAGCTCAGTCACCTCAAAGTGAATAAAATGTTTGTGTATCGCACTATAAAACGTTACAATGATACTGGAAGCATTGCAAAACGTTTTGGAGGTAGAGCAAAAAAAAACCGCAACAACGCCAGGATGGTTCGGAAAGTGAAGGCTCGACTTGAACGAAATCCACGTCCAGGTCGAAGAAAAATGGCCAAAGAACTGAAAATATCGCAAGACAGCATTCGACGCATATTGAAGAATGAGCGCAAGGTCAAGGCCTACAAGTTCCAAAAAGAACACGATCTTTCGCCCCAGCAAAAAAAAGTTCGGTGCGAAAGAGCAAAGGAGTTCTTGCGCTTGCACGAACGTGGCGAATTTCCTAACATTATGTTTTCTGATGAAAAAAATTTCCGAATTGAGCAGTTCATTAAGAGCCGTGGACACGCAAACATTTCGGTCGTAGACCATGGACATTTCACCAGGACTCGGCACCGTCTCACAAAGCTCGTGTAAACCAAGAATGGTTTAAAAATCATGTTTCACACTTCGCCAGACGCAAATCCGATGGACTATTCCATCTGGCCCATTTTGGAGAGCAAGGTGAGGACTAAAAAATATGCCATTATGGATGCGCTGAAAAAAGCGATTATACGAGAATGGGCCAAAATACCTCAAGCTCACATGCAACTCATTTATTGACCGTTTGAAGGCTATAGTCAAGGCAAAAGGTGGTCATATCGAGCGAAAATGAATACAGTAGATTCTGTTTTCATGCGGTACATACGTTGCGCAAGAAACAGCATAAAAAAAAGCATAAAAGCTACCAGTTCTATAGTAAAACTATAGATACGTTTCAAAAGTGCTAAGAACCGCATAAATCTGAAATAATGTAATAGATAAAATTGCATAAAAAAAGGGTAGTAGTCCGATATTATAACTATAGATACGTTCCATAGGCCGCATGAATCTGAAATAATTAAATAAAATCGCATAAACAAAAAATTGTATTTTTTAAAATTATGTCTTTATTTAAGAAACGTTAGAATCGAAAAATAAATTTACATCGTCAGAAATAGAATCAGACAATACCCGCGTGTTGCGCATTCGGTTGGGATTTGGCGTAAAATCACTTCCGTCACTTGAGGAAATGTACACGTCTGATCTGGATGGTGATGCAGGCGCTTCCATACTTGTAGGGTTAGCATTTTTGATGTAATCTGTGATGAGTTTTTGCTTAGCTGGTTTAGAATCTTGTTTATATGTACAATTCCCGATATGTCGACACGCATTTTTTATTTTTTTAAAAACGGCACTATTTCAAAACCGCATAAAAACAGAATCTACTGTATATGTTAAAATTGTAATCATTTTTGAAAAATGTTGTCTTTGGAATCAATAAAAACTAGTTGCACACAAAAACGTTATGGTGTTTTGAATAGGTAACACTTCATATCGTTACCTGTATAATATGATTTCCTTTATTATAAAATCTGTTTCAGTTTTGTTCGCCAACATAGTTTTTTTTTCTCTAATTGATTTCAATGTCTTTCGTTTTTGGCATTTCGCTTTCATGACGCTTTTTCTTCTTAGACGCCTTCGACTCGTCATTAAATAGACTTCACAGTGTTGCATAAAGAATCTGTCATAAATTTATTACCAATTAATAATTTGAGTTTTTGGATGGTAAATTGGGTTACAAATAAGGAATAAATGAAACGCTCCTAATTGCAAAGAAAACAATCAACTATTGACCCTCAGAACAAAAAAAAATATTTATTTAATTGGACTAAAGAACAAACCGAAACTGGAACGTCAATAATTTAATCTCTCATTATCTTAGATATTTTGAGTGAAAAGCCATCAGCCCCAGAACAAATATTCGTGTGGAGTTCCATTATTAAAAAAAACTTCCAATTTAAACTCCCGGCGAAAAGATTTTTTCCCAAGATTTAGGGTGTAGGAAAATCGAAACAGCTGAATATTACATTTTTGACAGTGTCAATTGTGGGAAAATTTTATTTAAATTTTATTAAAATTTAAAAATGTGGGGAACATTAAATAAAATTATTAAACAACGCGTAATATAGGTATCCGCATAGTAGCGGACGAAGAAGCTGCTGAGTTGGAGCGTTAGGCACAGGCCTAACAATGATTTAAAAAGGCATATTTCCGATAGATAAAGCCAGTTAAATACAATTTATTCTCGTAGTAATTCTCGTGATTATCAGAAATGGATATCTTTTATTAAAAAGTCCATTAATTTTCCATATTTACTATAGTACTTATAGTTTGTTAGAGCAACTTAGAATGCGTTGCCTTTTTTTGCTGAAGATGGAAAGCGAATGGCTATCGGAAAAGATGAGGACATTTATTTGGTATTGGAACAATTGGACCAATTAATAAAGTCCCAGATCAGGTGATTGAGGTTACTTAAACACATATATGACCAACGTGGATGAAAGTATGTAAATCAGAGGAAGCAGAAATGTGTGGTGCGCGCTACATTGCACATACAATCATTTTAAATCGTTCTACATCATAAAAGAAGCAGCAGCAACAGGGTCTGTCACCCTATTTAGAGATAGCTTAGGATTAATAATTTGTATGCATCTTAGGAAAAAGGGAATAAAGAAAAATCTCCCAGGAGGAAGGCCATTATAAAGTAAGGGGTGTGATCACTTCAAAAGCCTTAAGCATATCCAGCTTACAAACACCGAAAAATGAATCATCTTCACGCTTATAGCACTGAACTTTAATTCTGCATTTATCCCTAAAACAGATGGCGCAAAATTAATTACCGTATCGGAAGATTTATGATTTTTGAAAATAGCTTCGCACGTCAATCTTTTTTGACACTTCTGAACTGAGCAGCTGCAGTAAACAAACAGACAAGCAATGGAGTGAACTAAATATTTCCATCACTCAAACTTATCATTTTGGTTTAGTAAAAAACAGATATTCAAAGCAAAGTTTGATGATTAATTTTGTTCCATTAGATTCACGAATTATATTTATAACTGAGTATTTGGATATATGCAAAGTCAGTACTTATAAGCGGGGTTTTCATATAAGCACTTCCCCATCGAATCTCGTGCATTTTAGATGGTTCTTATATCTGGTAAATATGGACGGTAGTGTATTTACGTGTCTGCATGTGCACCAAAGACCTTGGCTTTTTCATGCACACTAACACAGCAGCTGATCAGCCGCATTGAACACACCGCAGCATCCAGTGTTTAAAAAAACAAAATCAGTAAAATGTCATCACGCCAAAAAGACGCTGTGAGCACACACAAATTTTTTCAGAAACGCAAAAAGTCAATACCGCCAAAAGGAATGAACAATAGCAAACCTCAAGATTCCAGCGGTTGCCGGGTAGGCGCAACCAAAGAAAAATGACGCTGAATGCGGTTGGAAATGGTTGTCATTTATTTTCGAAATTCATAACCAAAATTTGCGTTCCTTTACTTATATGTATTGTATGTATAGGAGTATAAGTGTGCTACGCCACTTATTCAATTTTTCGGATTCAGCGCTGCTATCGCTTCCTTGGTGGCACGTCTCAAAGACGAAAAAATGACGGCGCATTTATGCAGTTGGTTTAACTACTCACCAACTTTCTTTCGTGCTCGCCTCATCCATCGAGCTGCTACCGGCACATAGTTCATAGTTTGCATTCACAAACCTCAAGAATTTTTCAATAAGCGCACTCGACTGACAACCAGTAATTCCATTGGCAGTATCAGCGATGCCTGATGCCAGCAGGAATGAAGAGAAGCCGTGAAGCGGTAGATAGCAAACATGCGACGCAGTGCATTGAACTGACGGCATACATACACACACACACATATTTATTTATATGCACAAGCAAATACGCACACCAACAGTTTTTGGTTTCGCGGCGTTTAGGATATTCGCATTACGGGTTTATAACGGGTGAGTCGTATTAAGCACCCAATAGTTTAAACTTGTAATGATAAATTAGACAATGAAAAAGACATGTGAATTTCATATATATGTAAAGGGTTTTTTAATAAGGCCAGGTAGATGCTGAAATGGAATAAAATGACGTTTGCTGTGTGGCACGTAGCGCCGTCCTGCTGGAACCACATGTCGTCTAGGTCCATATGGTTCAATATGAGCCATAAGAAATTGGAAGGGCCACCACGTCTACCGAAAAATGGGCGCAATGCGCGCAACGTTTGCGTTAATGAACACTAATTTTGATAATAAAGTTTTATCATTTGAACGTGCTGTTCAGTCATGTAACTTGCCATGATGATTTGGCATAAACAACTGAATAATAAACAAAAGATTTGACAGATGTCACCAAAATAAAATGACTGCCACAGGGCGCCAAAATCGACCCGCGCCAATTGAAAATCCCTTTATATATTCCTGCAAGAAATTATGCATTGAACCACAAACAACTTGGAATAAGACAATCAGACATTAACATGTCCCGAACTTTATAAAGATCTATTTTGCGAACAGTTTACAAAGTATCCTTAATAAAAGTGGAATTGTTACTGTGCAGATAGCTCGAAAGTCAACAATGTAGCCAAGCTCACTGCAGTTTCCAACACTGACTCACTAACATCAGGTGGTTGGCTCCTCGACGGAACCTTAGCTTTCGCTATAGATCGTATTTGCACGGACTTCAAAACATAAATAATTCCAGTGATCTCCTTCTTCTTTCTAGTCATTTCTTTCTCGTGCTAACCGGAGCCAGTTGGAAACATCAGAGGAGGCCTTCTCCTTCCTCTGCTATGACCAGTTGGTAAGGCATCGAATACTTTCAGAGCCGGAGCGTTTGTATCCATTCGGACAACATGACCCAGTGAACCTAGCCGCTGGATCTTCATTTGCTACACTATATCTACGCCGTCACCAACGTACAAAGCTCCAAAAAACTCCTTCAGAATCTTTCTCTGCAACAGTCCAAGTGGCGCTTCATCGGATGTTATCCCCATCAAGCTTCCGCGCCATACAATAAGATCTTGTTTTTCAAGGCTGACATTGTTATCGGTGTTAAGGCTGATTCCCAAATACACGAAGCATGTTAAAACTTCAAAATCATAACTGAACGAATAACAAGGCCATTAACTTTTTATTAATTAATATTGGGAATGGAAAAGGAAGATTTGAAAATAATGAGTTTCGACGGTAAATCACCTAATAATTGAATGCACACGGCTCCACGGCCATAGGATCAAAATATTTCAGAACATTAAACCGAAAGCACTTCGTGATAAATCGTCTTCAGAAAATATTATCAAAATATATAACTTTCTCAAATAATGCAGGTCATTGAAATGCATCTAATCTCCAAAAGCAATTTTCGATAAACAGAAAAAAATTATTGTATGTTGTATACTGTACCTCTCTATCAATAGCATAAGGGATTTATTAACCTTAGCTGCTAGAACTACATGGTTCTCTGAGATATCAAATAAATAATAATCATAACATTAATAATGAACTTGTTGAATGTTGACCTTAAGATCACCTAAGATCCGGGGCATTTGACCTTAAAAAGCTTTGCAGGATAGTAGCGTCGAATTTAGGCTAAACTCCCGGGGACTAGTCAAATTTATAATTTTTCGATATTAAAAGGGCGGGATATAAATGAAAACACACATTGATTGTGCTCGAAACGTGCGAAATGGAGTAACCAAAAAACATCCACTATCTGCATTTTCGTCGATAATGCGCAATTCAAGCAAAACTTTTACATAACCGAGGTATCTGCGGCTAAACTCAGATACTGTCTAACTAAATTATTTGTACGAGTAATCAAACGTATATTCCACCCACATAGTTTCCGTTCAAACAGGGTTTTTAAAGAAGAAAATGCACATATTTGTCAGAATAGGTCAAACACCAATTGATCTGTACGATTTCCACGAACAATTGGCTTGAAAAAATCAGTAACCTAGCTGCATGACCACTTTCAACTTCAAGGAACATAAACTCCGCACCAGAGAAATGCTGGTCACCCTATGTTTTCGCTTACGTAAATGATATGATAAACTTCATTTTTTTTTTTTAATTGGTCTACGTAAGTGCTTGCAATTTTTCTCCAAAAAGTTTTTTCATCTATTTGTTTAAGAAGTTTTTTTTTTGTATAAATTTCAGGTAAGTATAATTATGAACATCATTCACCATTACTGTAAAATTTTAAAAACGAATTTTATATGAACATCCCTCGTGCTTCCCATTCGCGGGTATTTTGTATAACACAGCGTTTGGGGAATTACGGGTCGTTCTTTCCTCTCACAATGTCTTTGCATGACAACAGAGCAATATCGATGTAAATTTAATTTTCACTAACACCAGAAAATATCAAATCCAGTTTCAAAGCAGTAGGCATTTTCCATTTTTACCGAAGTTGGCTTAAGCTTCTGAATTAGCAAGCACTGCCTGTACATCAGCTGCAGCACTTCGTAATGCATTAAAGGAAGTTAATCCATTGAAAAATGGCACACCGATCAAATGTCAAATGGCGGCCAAAAACCAATAAGAAACAGCAATTTGACATGATTTGAAGTTGTTCAGGCGCAAAATATAATTGCAGTGAACAGCGGATAGCGGGTTGGGGGTGATGAAGAGCTGATCCATTTCAGTCGGAAAATTCAGTCGGTTAAGCATAATTGAGAAGGGGGGAGGGTTACAAAACAAATCGAGGCACCCGCCGTTAAGAAGTGAAAGAAGCGTCGAAAAAACAACACTATCTCTTCTTTAAAAGAAGAAAATGTTGACTTCTGCTTTGCTTGCAAAAAGGATATGCCCCAGAAGTTGAACCGGAACAGTTCCATTACTGCAATATGTAAGCAACTTGCACAAATTGCTATTGCACAAAATGGAATCCCAATGCTTTGAATTTTTCATTTAGTTTCATAATTTTGCAACATTTTTTACCATAATTTGTGGGTTTTCCCCAATTTTGAAAGTAACTCGCTATTCCAACGATTTTTGATTTTCGAACAACTTCGAGTTGTTTCAAATGGACTTGCAAAAAGTTAGGCTTTTATATACATATATACTTTATTCCTTTTTTAACATATGTGTTGTACTTTGTGTTTTCACAATTGAAAAGTTATAATATTTTCGGCGCACTTTCCTAGCTTGATCTGTTGAAAGTAAAAATGCTCCTGGATTGAATTTGTTTACAGCTGCCACATAAAATCTGAGTCACCCTATGTACGAAAAAGATGTGATGAAGATTTCATTCCCTTGCTGTTCTCACTACAGCTTTGAGCGCCGCCAGACATAAGGCATCAGCCAGCATCATAAATGCCAAATCGTTTTTACTCCAATGCATTCCGCTTTTATCCATAAGCAAGTTTTTCGAACCAAACCAAAGCTTAAAAACAACAAATCAATGTAAGAACTATAAAGATTGAAAAATGCTAAAGTCGCTAACAAAAGCCTGAACGTGACAAATACTCCTGACAGTGGATAGAAAGGGAAGGGAATGGATGGGAAGGGAAGAGAAAGTATTTGTTTTGCTGTGCCATCGCCTCGACTATATTTAGTTTTTATTTATTTACGATCTGACAGCCGCCAGAAGCCATATTTTCGTTGCTAATACACACTACTATTTGGTTCAAAAGAGAACATAAAGTGCAAAATGGCAGCATGGCAGAAAGCCAAAAGGCCAGCAAGCAAAGCTAAGAAGATGCTAAGAGCATTCACATACACCTATACATACATATATTTATATATATATAAACATATACATATTTATACATATTTACATATATACAAACGTATGAATTCATAACAGTCCAGCTGATGAGGCCCCTCTCCGCTTCTGTTTACTTTGCTTGCCTTAATTTGCTGCCATTGTCGGCAGGATTTACCTTTTAAATAGGCATTGTGTAATTTAGTTGAAAATGTAAGTGTTTTATGCTAAGATTTTACAATCACAGCTTATAAGTAAATGTGCATAATAGAAAATTTGGTTCAGCAAGTCAAGGAGATGCTTATTTGTCGGAATATTATTTTGAGCTTGTTTCTTCATGTATTTCTTATTCGTTATATTTCCTTGAATAATTACAACATTAACAAATGAAAATATTTTTTTATGTACATACATATATATACAATATTTACGTGCTAGTGTTAGTACAAGTGTTATTGTACAAATAAAGTAGGTTAGGTTAAACAGACTACTACTTTTGAATAAACCACTCAAATTGTTCTCAAACGTCGGTTCTACTGCACAGGAAAAGATGCGTACTTCATCCTATTTATTTCTAATCTCTGATTCTGACTACTGACAAACTACTGACAAGCTACTGTCATAACCCCTGATATCACAGTGCGACATCAAAAATCAAACCGGACCGGACCTTTTTTTTCTGAAAATATACCTATTCAATAGCAAAACCCTCGCTGGGTTTTTAAAAGTTAGCTCGATTTTTTTTTTATTGCGTTTTGAAGTTTTCTATTTTCATGAGATTTTGGAGTTTTACCTGTACGCTAAATTTGACTTATAAATGGACCTTTGTTTGATTTAATCGATTTATTTTGTCATAGCTTGATGCAGAAATTTCGTACATGTACAAATAAACTTATTTTGAGAAGAACCTATATCTCAATACGCAATTTTGAATACCAAAATTTCGAAAAATTTTATGTTTTTACCATTTTTTACTGTAATTATGAAAATAATTTTATACGTAACCACCCGTTATACACATTTTCAGATTTTTCTATTTTTGCTAGTATTTTTTCCAGATATGGTTTTCCAATGAATATTGGATGTAACAAAATGTGATCGTGAGTAGTGAAAAGCAAGATTGGTCTCACAAGACTTTTAGGTTGTTAAGTACATAGAAAAGTGGCTAGCACACATTCCAAAATAAAAAGTATAAAGAAGGTTGTAGTCTGTCTTATCAGGAAATGTTTGTTTTAGAAATTCCAAAATTTGTTCCCAACGATTTTACCTGTTCTAATTCACTTTCTTCACCAACATTTGGACTATTTTAGTCAACAATTGTCGACAGAATCAGATGAGCAAGGAAAGCGCTACCATCAAACTGCGATGCCATTTGAGTCAAGATACCGAGGAAAACGAGCTCCAGGTGCCATACTAGCCGAAATATGTTGGTGGAGTAAACATATTTTTTAATACGACCAGGAAGAAAATGAAGGAAAATGGAATAACCAGGAGGAAAAAGAATATGAGGTAGAAGAAGAAGAGACAGGCATCGAACTCTTTACTGGTGAATCTGATTACTCTGATAATGATGATGTTGAAATTCAATCATTGTCGAAAAGAGCTCGCCTCTAAGGTTTTAGTACGTAAAAATTCTTTATTTTAATAAAAATAAAAAAAATTATAAGAATTCAAGTCTATATTCTTTTTACTTAATCTATTTAATATTTTTACCTACAGAGTTTTTAGATATTTAAAAAAAAATTTAAAGCAGAGTATAAAAAAATTATTTTTATGAAGAAAGATCCTGTTAAAAATTTATTTTTTTAGAAAATAACAATTTTAAAGTTCAGTTTTATGTTTTTATCTTATAAATGACTTTTTTAGTACATTTTGCAACATTTTTGCTAGATGAAATAGTGAGAAATTTTAATTATTTTCATAATTACAGTAAAAAATGGTAAAAACATAAAATTTTTCGAAATTTTGGTATTCAAAATTGCGTATTGAGATATAGGTTCTTCTCAAAATAAGTTTATTTGTACATGTACGAAATTTCTGCATCAAGCTATGACAAAATAAATCGATTAAATCAAACAAAGGTCCATTTATAAGTCAAATTTAGCGTACAGGTAAAACTCCAAAATCTCATAAAAATAGAAAACTTCAAAACGCAATAAAAAAAAAATCGAGCTAACTTTTAAAAACCCAGCGAGGGTTTTGCTATTGAATAGGTATATTTTCAGAAAAAAAAGGTCCGGTCCGGTTTGATTTTGATGACCCCAAAATTGTCGCACAGTGTATTCTGTGCATCGTCTAAGATTATTATAAAGGGTGTTCTCTCTCTCATGACTTCTTCCCTCTACAGAAACACTATCTTCAAGAGGTATTGTATAAATTCGCACTTTAGAAATTATGAAAGGGAAAGGGAAACAAAACTTTAAGCCATCAGTGGACTCTGAAATGCCATTAAGCGCATTTGCACTCGAAATCTAGAAAAAATGCCCAAATGCTTTGCTGTGGTTTAACTTTGTGTCATCTAATCTACGGCGGAAGAATTTCGTTATGCCAAGTTTCCTTATTCCTTGAGTTTAGCTTATTTCCTTACTATTTTAGTATAATACCTGGCCGCAAGCCTTACGTGGAAAAATCACATTTCAATGGTTCGAAAACCTACATTACAACTAGACTACAAACTGCTATCATACAATGTCATTCTAAAGCCAATATGGATATTCTGTTCTACTAACATACAACACAGTGCAATCCAAGATACTTAGAATAATCGAATTCAGAGAAATGTTCCAATAGCCAGGACAGTTAAATTACTTTTAGCTTTTAGGCGCTATATCAAAATTTCAGGAATTTCAGTCATTTCTTTCGCATGATAACCGGCGCCAGTTGGAAACATCAAATGAATTAACGTCCTCCTCCTCCTGATCTTTCCAATGCAGAGAAGACCTTCCTCTTCCTCAGCTACCACCTGCTGGTACCGCATCGAAAACTTTCAGAGCCGGAGCGTGTTTCTTTTTCTATTCGGACAACATGACCCAGCCAATGTAGCAGCTGGATCTTTATACGCTGTACTATTTCTATGTCAAATTAAGCTCATTTGTTTGATGACAGGAGGTATTTCGTTTCGTCCTCGTTCGTCAGGCCCACTCGCTTTTCTTCTTTACCCAGTTTAGAAAAGACAGAACTAACAACGTCAATAATTGTACGCTCTTATAAAAAATTGTACCGGAGCGATTAATTTCGCTTAGAAGGATGGTTCCGTGTGTAGAATTCCACGCAGGTGGGGAGAGTATCTGATTGCCATTCACTTGAGAATGTCTAGGACGATTTTTTGCATACGGTCCAAGCAGTATCCTCTGGGTAGCTTTCGAACACTCGTTCCAAAGACAGCTAATGTGAGAAAACAAAGCAACCCAGGACAGCTGGTTGTGCGCTGCGTTTGGGACCCGCTACGTAAAAATCCTTCCCTAATGAAAACGATAACAAAGGCTTAGCGAACTACTACTGTATTGTATACGGGACTTGTAGATTTCGTTATTACAGGGTGGCTGATGAAAGCCGCTACCAAAAAAAAATTGAATAACTTTTTTTCTTTTTAAGTTATATGTTCCATTTTTGTTTTAATTTGCAGATTGATCTTTAAAATTTATTAAAATGGATAACTGGGACACGCAAACAAGAATTTGGATAGTCCGCCGCTATCACGGACTGGAGTCCGTAGTTTTGGTACAGAGAGAGTACAGGCGGATGTTTGGCGGCGATCCCCCGAGCAGATGGACCATAATGAGACTGGTGAATAATTTTGCTGAGCAAGGAACAGTCGCAAGAAGGCCTTATCATCGAAACCCACCAGTTCGGACGGAGGAAACGATCGCTGCTGTAGCTGCAGCTATACAAAGCAATCCAAGGGTTTCAACAAGAAGCTTATCTGAAGTCCATACACTAAAAAAAAAGTTCTTTGATTTTCTTAATGTAGCAAAATTCATCAGCCACCCTGTATTATAGTAAACTAAGATGTCATTTTAGCAAGCCAAAGCACATTCCCTGCAAATTTGCAGCTCTCGCAAGATGAAGACTTACTCCCCCAAGTGGTATGACTTTTTATATTATATAAGTATATATATATATATGTATACATATATAATTGGCGCTTAAAAATATTTGGTAGAACTCCCCCTCCTTTTCGTGTACGTCTTGATATTTTTCCACAAATGGAGGGACCTACACTTTTACGCCGCTTCCGACGGTTTTTTTAAGAGGAGCTTTTTTATGGCAGAAATACACTCGCAGGTTTCCCATTGTCTGCCGAGGAGCGACCAATATTAGAAATAACTTTTTCTGTCAATTCATGTTTTTTGATCGGGTTTTCGAACCAGTGCACTTTCGAATGATAGTCATGCACCAAACCCTTTGGCTAAGGTGGCCGCCATTCAGACTTTACTTTAGAACAAAGTACTTTGGATCCGGACTAGCATAGAGTTGAGGCCAAGTAGTTGACGACAAAGTGTCTGAACTGGAAATTTACAATTGTTGCAAATGCCAGCGTAAGTCAATCATGTTTGATACCTGTGAATTAGACAGCAACGGTATACAAACAGATAAGCAATGGAGCGCGTAAAGCTCAAAATAAGGACTTATATCCCTTAAACTCATTTTTTTTATTTGGTATGATATTTTGTGACCGGCGTATCAAACCAGTGTACTTTCGAAAGGTAGTCATGCACCAAGCACTTCGGCTGCGGTGGCCGACCACGACTATTTATCCATTTGAACATGAACTAAAAACCCTAAATAAGAGCTGAGATTTATTTGAAGCCTTCAATTATAAGCTTCCAGTCAAGCGCAGTAGACCACATTAGAGGTCGAAGTGCTCTAAGGCTTAATATAACTAAAAAAAAATGTAAGCTTACTGCTAAACTTAAATCTACTTCTAAGCGATCCAGTATGTAAAACCATGTGAGTGGTAAAAAAGATTTGGCCTTCCTTAAATCAACTAACGAACTCTTACACATAGAAAACATTACGAAATTAACTGCAGCTCGTTAAAAAATGTTCACTTACTCATAACCAACTTAATTTTGTTTATTTTAGAATTTATGTAAGAAAAATGGAAAACAAACAAGCAATTAACCCATTGCCTTTGGCCAAAGTATGCTGTATGCCAACTTTAAAAGCACACACTCACTAATCAAATCCATTTGCAAGTCACAGATATTTCGACCGCTCTGTGCAATTCCTGCGCTTGTGTATATGTTTGCGTATGTTACAGCATTCTTTGTGTTTTTTGGTTTACATGCTGGAAGTACTTTGCATGCATGAAGTGGAAGTGCGCATATGTACATAAACCCACATGCATACTTTTGCATAAATGTAAACTCGTTTCGTGTGTTGTGCGTATGTATGTATGTTACCTTCATTGAATGTAGCTAGTTCTGAACTAGCGATTTCACTAAACTTCGGCGGCCATCACTAGTCTCGCGCCAATCTACTTTCCTTGTAACCAACTGACGAATTCAAAGTTAACATGCCCTAGGAGGAAGTCAATTGCCCTCTCTCTGTCAGCCACCTCACCAGTATCGATAAGCTAACCATTTTATTAGTGCCCGTGTGCTAACCACGTAGAGGATACTGAAAGAATACTAGCACTGTACGTACACGCTTCACTAGATCAATTACACCAACCAAGAACCCCACTAATGGTTAGATACCAAACATTTCGGTAGTTCAAATATACATTCATTCAAAGAAATATAGAGAATTATGTCTCAATTTTTTTTTGCTGGAATGTTGGTACAACTGTCCTCTATAGTGTAGCAGAGTTTGAGCGTGATCTGTCAGTTACAAGTAGCTTGTTTTTGGCATTTAGTTACATCAGTCAACCGTATGTGTGCTCTGCCATTTCACTATGGATCAAAATATCTAACAAAGAATTTGTCTTAAATTTTGAATCATTGAAAATACTGCAGAAAGCGTATGGCGACTGTGCTTTATCAAAAACACGGGTCTACGAGTGGTATACGGCTTTTGCAGAGTACCGAGAAGTAGTGGAAGATTTGCCTAGATCTGGTCGCCCTTCAACGGAAGAAAATGTCGACAAAGTCAAGGAAACGGTGCTGAAAAACCATCACTTAAGTTTGAGAGAGGTATCTCGTGACTTTAGCGTGTCTTTCGAATAGATTTTCAACATTTTACACCATCAATTGGGCATGAGACGCGAGGCTGTTCGACTCGTTCCAAGAGACTTGAATTTCTCTAAAAAAATTCATCGGAAGAATGTGGCTGAAGACATGCTTGAACAAGTTAATTCGGACCCAACGTTTTTGCAACGCATCATAACAGGTGATGAGTCGTGAGTACATATATGAGTTTGACATGCAAACCAGTCAAAAGGCGGCTGAATGACGCTATCCACATGAGCCGAACCCCAAAAAACCATGTCAAAGTCAGTCAAAAGTGAAAGTTCTGTTGCTCGTTTTCTTTGATTATCATGGTGTTGTGCACTCGGAACTCGTTCCAAATGATTCTACGGTAAATAAAGAATATTTTTTGGGAGTTATGTGTTTGAGTTTGAGAGAGAATGTGCATAGGAAACGACTCAATTTGTGTAAAGAAAACACATGGATCTTGCATTATGATGACGCACCGTCTCACAAATCTCATATTGTGAACTCTTTTTAGACCAAAAACTCGACAAATATCCAACAACCACCGTATTCACCGGATTTAGTCCCCTTGTGACTTTTCCTTTTCGCAAAACTTAAATTGTCACTCCGCAGATGCCGTCTTAAGTCGACAAAGGCCGTGAAGCAGATGTCTTGAAACGCGTTTAAACGGTACTTTGATGACTGGACTAATCGTTGGCATTGTATTGCAGGCGATAAAATGAATTTTGATGATTAAACAATTATGCGTTTTATTGAACAATTCCCGGTACTTTTTTGACAGAATATATAAATAGTAGAATACCTTCAATTCAGCACTTGCATTTCTTATCATTCATTCAATATTTAATATTTTAAGTAAGACTTTTTCTACCAAATGAATCTGAAAGTGAAAGGTAAGTAGTTGGTAAGCAAGTATAAGTATAAGTAAGTACCTTCTGCTCAAATATGAACGAGACGTTATCAATAAAACGGTCCGCGGATGACATATGGCAAAAATAAATTTTTTGTTTTTTGGTAGGACTGTTATAAGCTTACATGGCAAATTTCCAGCAACATCAGTAAACGACGAAAACATCGGAAAAGTAAAGGAAATTGTGCTTGAAAATCGCACAAATCGCAAAATCGGTTAACGCTGAATATTATTTAGACGTTTTAAAGCGTTTGCGCGAGAACATTCGTCTTAAAAGGAAGGAATTGTGGGACAACAAGTCATGGTTCTTGCATCACAATAATGCACCAGCTCACACATCACGTCTTGTTCGCTATTATTTGAACAAAAATAATGTTAATATCGTTCCGCAAGCACCGTATTCGCCTGATATGGCTCCATGTGACATTCTCCCGTTTCCCAAGCTCAAGTTGCCGCTCCGTGGAAAACATTTTGAGACAATTGAAGTCATAAAAGAGAATTCGAAGAACACACTCGAGCTTGACTTGTTTACAGTAGCACAGAAAACAAACTATGTGACATATCACGCTGAACTTTGCCATGTAAGCTTATAACAGTCCTACCAAAAAACAAAAAATTTATTTTTGCCATATGTCATCCGCGGACCGTTTTATTGATAACGTCTCGTTCATATTTGAGCAGAAGGTATAAGTATAAAATGTAATACTGGATTAAAATTACATACATACATTTTATTGTGCCTTTAAAGTTTCCCAAACACATTTTGTATCTGAAATTAAAATTCGGTTAATACAATTGATTAAACGCATAAAGCATATTAACTATACCTACAATTTACATCTTTGGCTGCTTCGAGGCGCTTCAATACTTTGGATGGACAGCTTTTGCCACCATATTGCATTTTTATTACTTAGTATATATTTTCTAAATAATTAAATATCGAAAAAAAATATAAAAACGGTTTTGGTACGATCGAGGAATCGAAATTCAGTATATTTTATAAGTCGTTTTAAATGCCGTTTACTGCTCATTTTTAAAATATTACATTATATCACTTTCTCCACTAACTGTGAATTTTATGTTTTCGCACGCGCACTTCACTGTCAACTCATGACAATTGTGTTTTTACAAGTCAAAAGGAACAAAAAAAACAATTACAAGATGATTAAAAATGAATAATCCCATTTTGGCTTCGAATAACGTTTTTACTAAATAAAACAAAATGAATTTGAGCGATGAAAACCTTTGATTTGATCTTTAAGCGCTTCATTATTTGTCTGTTTGTATATCGTAATGCAGCTATCCAGAGCACAAATGTCAAATTTGCCATTTACAAAAATTATACATCTTTCAATTCGGTGATTAATTTTGTGCCCACTCGTACTTCGTAGCAATCTAGACTTGGTTCATTACTGGAGATCGAATGCAGCGTTTTGAGGCATAATAGACTCGTTAGAATGAGTCCATTGCGGTACTACATTTGACTGGCCACCGTATTGATTCCTGTATTGGTATAGCGAGTGCCACATTCGTACCGCACGTCTTGCCAGAATGGACAAATGTTGCCCAGCTCTCTAATTGGGTCGTAGGGCAAGTTCAGCACAACACCAATGTAGTCAACATACGATACGAAACAGGTTATTTATTTGTATACGGCAATACGAGTTCTGTTCAAAGTATAAGGTCTAAGGTATTTTGCTTTTTATCTTGGTACACTTGTTTCGACGTTATGTTCACGGTTTTAGCAATTTAGCCTGTTTAGTTTGTTTGTGAGAGGCATAAATAAGGCAAGCGCTTTCGGTCGGCGATTTTCTGCTTTCGACTCTTGGCTCTTCTGGACTCTTTCATTGGGACGATTGGGCTTTGGTTTCGATGTAATAACCATATTCCCATTGTTCGTTACCAGTTATGATTCTTTTAAGCAAATCTGGGTCATCGTTGGCGTCATTCAAAAATTCCTGAGCGATTCTCCCACGACGTTTTTTTTTGGTCAAAATTCAGCAATTTTGGAACGAACTTCGCACGAACGCTTCATGCCCAAAATTTCCGAAAAGATATGCCGATATCCTAAAACCGTGAACATATCTTCCAGACGAGTGAATCGACATCAAAACAATAACAATTGAATGTCGAAAGTCGAACGTACGTCGCCCGCGAAATTTGAAAATTGACCTAATTTTTTTAACAAACCTCATTCTTTTATTCTGGTATCCTTTGTATCCGTTGTACGCGTTGCTGCAACGGTCTCATTCTAGCGAGGTTAAATAGTTTTTCTGAATGTTGCAAAAATTGATAGATTACAAGGACTGGCAAAGATTACAACACTGGCAAAGAACGCTCTTGAGGAAGCAAGATAAAGTAATTATATTTTGGTGCAATGAGGTTGCAAGTTCTAGCTAGTCAGTTAAACTGTCCTAGCCTCGCAATACCTTGGGTTGGAAAAGTGGTTTGTTACCCAATAAAAAATGTATGGATTAAAACCCAAATCTACCAGTAAAGAAGTGATTACTTTTTCATCCATTTCGAGTGGTAAGAGAGAAATCAGCGTCCTTTTTCAGTTATCCTAAACATGTTTCGATACCTCACTTGTTGAGAGAAATTAAAACCAATCCTTATTCAGAAGTGATAACACCTTTCGTGACAACATTTTTTGATTACAATCTACTGGGATAGCGCAAGGAACAAAATACCGCTCAATAAATTTAAATTGCTTAGTTTTTTATTTTTCGGGAAGCTCGAATTTGTTAATATTATGCTCTAAGTGATATAGTAATGTTATCTTTCTCAGAATCTAAATAGGCAAAATTTATTAAACTGGCATTTGAAAAGTGCAAGGCAACTTTTCACCGGTCGACTTATTTACTAATTTTCCAGGTATATATATTAAATGCGCGATTTAACTTTTATTCAATACTTAGAACTAATTTACTAAACTCATGCAGCTTACTTTGAAAACTAAGTAAATGGAATAGAAACGCTAAGTTGCATGAAATGGCTGTTTATATTTTGTTACTGTATTGGCTTTTTGCACCATTTTGACATAAAAAAGATTACTCTCTCTATGCGTTTTCTGGAGATAGAAAAGATGACTTCTTATGTTCTTGTTTTGGAAGTCAAAAGAAGCCCTAGAAAGTACTCTCTTTGTCCTTTGTTGGGAACTCAAAACAAGTACTCGCCTGTAAGAACATTCAATGCACAAAAGTAGTATCAAATGCATAAAGTTTGGATGTTTATAGAGTATAGTCTTCCATTACTTGCAAAGAAACTATCCAAAATTAATCTTTAGATGATCCTCTTGTTTACTGGGTAGTAATACAGTGGCAATTGATGCACGTTACCCTGGAGGGTTCGGATGTATGTATGTAAGCATATTCAAATGTATGAATGCATGCGTTACCTAGTGTGTGCTCTTGAGCTATCTTCTTGTGCTCGAAACATTGAATTGCGGGTGGGTACTCTCATTATTGTTGATTCTGTTGTTAAATGCAAGCACAAGCGCCGAACACTTGTTGCACGCATACATTAAAGCACTCAATATGCATACTTATGTATTATGTGGTATTCGTATGTGTAAATAATGTTTGTAAATTTATTAAAATGAGCTGGGTGCTTTGTACAATTTAAAATTTGCTGCTAATGAAATCCCTGTAGAATAGTGAATGATTTTTTAGCATATAAGATAAAAATATTGTAACTCATTGCGATAATTTTGGTTTTTAGTTAGCACAGTTTATCCCAAGTCAACTCCCAGCGCATCCTTTATTGGATAATTACAGAAAGAAAATTATCAAAGCCTTTTAAGTTTAGGTAAAATACTTAAGTTTACCAGATTAGGACAGTGATAGTAGGGCTATGTAAAAAATGTTCCATTATTGTATTTGGGGGTTGAGTTTGGTCGGAATATAACTCTGACTTTTAAGTGGCCCAATAAGAGTCATTAGTAATACAGCACAGGGGACGTGTAATTTAAATTTACTAAATATAGGTTTTATTGTTAAAAGACTGTTTCAATTCATGGCGATTTTATTGCACCAACAACATGTAATACATTTGCAGACGCTGTATTTGAAAAATTATGAGTAGAAAATGCTTGTCACATGTAATTAGAATTGGCTGAAGCTTCAAATAGCAACAGATTAACTTGGGAATGGTTAAAAAAAGTTAGTAACTGAACTAAAAGATTGAACGTCACATGCAACTTTCAAAAGGCATGTTCGCACACAACTGAGAAGTGCTATTCCAATCCGCATTGCATTATCAAATATTCCTGATGATGCACTCAGGTCTTATGGCAGAGCATTCCACATTTTACGGAAACTTGAAATTTGGCTTGATTGCATAGATAGCCTCAAAGCACTTGGATTTCTTCCGGCCAAGAAGGTAGGCATATTTTCTAACTGCCGAAGAAGCATTATTTGAATAAACTATTCTTGGATTTTCTAATCAAGCAAATGTATTTTACTTTCACAAAAAATACCGGAAATATTTAGGCATACCCAATATGTGTGTATGGATATGCAGAGGTGAGGGTAATTCATGTTATCTGGAAGAGCGTATTAGTAGATGATTTAGTTGCTAATAATCGAATTCGAATCACTGCAGAAATGCACTGAATGATTTCTCTATTACTTTTAAGGCTTATTTTCGCTTTCTTTAATAGTATTCAAGTCATGCACATCCATTCAAAGATTTTTCATAAATGTAACATTCGCAACTCCTACTCAATAGTTTATTAACGTACAGCAGATGATGATGAATTAGTCCATTAGCTCAATTAGTACAAATAACACAGTAAAAATACACAATACGAATTGAAATCTCGATTGTTGTTTTACAATTGTAATTTTGTAATGATGGCGATTATCTTTATTGTTTAAACATCTCCCAGCACTAGTTACAGGGTCTACCTGTGCGTATGAGTAATTTAAATTAAAAATTAATTCCTACACATTAAAGAGCTAACACATTAAATCGATGCAAAAGATACGATATGAAAGTGAAATCGGCGTCATATCTACCTCTTTTTTGTTCGTTAGTTTAATAAAAAATAATCCGTGCATGCTATGAGACTCGACATTACTTTGAGTCCTTTTTGTGTCAGCTATATGGAGGAAGGGACGGAATTATCCCTGCACCTTCCCCTCAGCTGCTCTACTTTCGCCGGATTAAGATTTAAGTACCTTGGCTTTCAAATCTTTGCTAGGCCTGCTGATGCAGCAGGCCTTGATATTAAAAACCGAATGAACTTCATCAGCAGTATGAAGGAGTTAACACCACCATAACTTAGTCATTATTCGGTCGTCATCAACAAATACGATCCTCCTTCCTTACATTATATTTGTTTTCTTTTCCTTTTTATTTCCCTTGCAGTAGTATCATAAAGGACGGATTTGACTTTCGACCAAGTGTGCTCTTTCTCTCTCTCTCTGCACAACTGTTTCAACCTTACTTATTAAAGCTTTATGCCCTATAAAGATGAATTTACATAGATGATATATGGCTCTTAGAAATTAAGCATACCAAATTGCCTGCAGGTAGAATTATAGTTTCGACAATTGAATGAATTGAAGAGCGTTGAACGTTAACTCTCTTCTAATGATTCTTAATACCATGCATGAGCTGTAGTATGGTTTTGACTACAATTAAGAAACAGCTTGGAATTATACTTCTGAATGTACTCATGGCGTCGCTAATATAATACAAACGAAATGGAAAGTTTCAGGGAAATGGTGCATAATTTATTAAACCAACCTACACAAACTTGCTGAAATCGAAAAATTTATAATATATCCGTGCCGCTGATAAAAGAAGTTGAAATATTTTTTAATGATTAGCACCAAATGATGTATTACTACATACATTTTGACAGTTCAGGCGACAAGTGTGGAGGCGGAAAATGTATTACCTTAAGATTTGTCTGAATTAGTAAAAATGTATGTGATTTTTAAATTAGTTTATCTTAATCTTTAAATGCTTTCAGCGATTCAATTTTTATTCGTATTGTAGAACCCATATACCAAGGTGAATCCTGGATACCGGTGTTACTTCAAAAGTGTCCCAAAATCTCGGGATCGAAATGTTCTGTTATTATTAGCACCCCTTATACTAATATATACATATTTATGTAAAATCAAAATAAATCACTTATTAACTAAAGGACTAACTTTTCGCACTATTTCGAATTAAAAATTAAAAAACTACGTAAATTAATTATTTATCAGCTATAAAATTAAAAAAATTTCGTAGATTTTTGTGGTTTTTTATTAAAAACTATGGGACTCGGAAACAAAAATGGGGTTACCACTTCACGCAAAAGTGGGTACTTACAACGAGATTTATTCAGTACTGCAATAAAGAAAGAAATTAAGCTAAAGCAATCTTTGCGGATAATAAATCTAGATTTAGTTTATATAATTGCATAACACTAAGTATAAAGTCAGTTTTGAGTATCAATCACAAGGCTATAGTAGGGGATATTAATAACCAAATTCAAATATTTCACATACTGGGTTAAAAGACGTAACAAGAGAACAAAAAGCATACAGTAAACGATATTCCAACAAGAGATTTCACCTGTAATTATACGTCATCTTCTTTACGTATTAAAATTAAAAAGGCACTATTTGATGTTTGAGTTGTAAAACTATCCGGCTACTGGAACTAAAGCGATCGTCATACAAGGTGGGTCAAAATTAATCATTAACTTAACTTAAACAAAATAAAGAAATAAAATGGATGATTAATTTTGCGCCATCTTTTACACATTGAAATTATAAAAAATTGCATATAAATAATGCATGGAATTCATACTTAGCAGTTTGCCAACAATGCAATTTGCAAGAAATAGAGGGGAAGAGGTTAATAACATACAAATACAGGTTGGTCTATTTAGCTGTTGGTGTTCTATTAAAGACACAAGTTTCTGAATGGCTTTATGGTCAGTGTGCCATGCCGAGTGGTCTTATTGAAATCGTCATTCTATATCAATTTTATTCAACTTAAGTACAGAGAACTCGATCATAATATCGTTATATCAGACGCAACACATTAACAGTCACTTTTTGACCAGCTCCATCCTCATGGCCCTGGTCTACAACCTTAAACCCTAACCCAAAACGGTGATTTAATGATTACCGGAACCCTCAAGGAGCTTAGAGTGTTTTTATTCCAATCTTCTCGAGTCATCCTTTTATTGTTGTTCAATGAACCACTCAAAAAACTCTCTTCGCTGAACATTAAAAGTAGTGTCAATTGATTATTGTAAGCATGGAAACGTAGATTTTTATCACGGTTGGCAGTATACTCGGCTCTCAATGTATTTGAGAGAATCAGCTGTTGAACTGACGTAATTGAAAGTTTTGTTTAATTTTTGTTTTCTTGATTACAAACAACCTTTTCTTTTTAACTATTACGCAGTGCTACGAAGTCAAAAAAATTACACTCACTTTTTAAGTAATTTAAGGAATAGAAGGAAGATCTGGTCGAGTAGCGCACGAAAACAAGTTTGAAAATTTTCCAAAACACTGACTTTATAAACTTATTCATAAAAAACAATTTACCTACAAAACACGCTCCAGCTTCTTTAAATTTTTTATAGCAATGTGGAGTCTTTCGAAGGAAAAAAATTTTGGCACTTTTGAAATTAATAATGGCTTTTGCGAAAATAGTTTCTTGGGAAGAGTAAACTTAGCCTTTACACGTGGCACACAATTTCATTCAAATAATTTTTAAATCTGGGTCTATCTAGTAGCCTATATAAAAGGGTCTATCTAAAAGTAGCCTATTTTGTCAACCCGACTTTTCAGAACATTTTCGAGGATTTCCGGGGCTTACCCCCCCAATGACAACTTTCATTTCGGATTTTCACTTTTTAGTCATCTTTGGATGGTTAGCATACCATTTATTCTTTACGCGGGACCACAAAACACAGGTGACCAGTTCACATCCCGAAATTCTATTTAAATATTTTCTAACTTTACGCAAGCAAAATGTAACCCATTTTGCAAATGGGCTGAATTTCTGGCACATAACGGATATTTTTTTGGCTGCCAAAGTAAGAAAGTAAGTTCAAATTCCAATACACCACTAAACAACCCTCTGTAAGGGATTACTTTTATTTTATTGAGCAAAAATACGGGCCTGTATTATTTATACTTTTTTTGTTACAAGTTAAGCGGGAGGCTCAAACAGGCTCATACCTAAAATCCTGGTAAAAGAGTAGTGTTGTTAGATAGAGGATTATTTTGGCCGGAAAATAACGATTTTAGCACTCCTTTCCAAGTAGTTATATGGCAGAGCAGTAAATAACTATAGCACAGGAATTTATTGGGCAATTTTGACAATTTATTGTTTCTTATTTAATTCTAACATCTTTCTGAAGACATAATTTATTCTACTACGAAATCCATATATATCCAAGTTTTTGCGCAAATTTCAAAAGAAAAACTCGTCAAATTTCCAACAAAATATGAAAATTTTTAATCAGAATTTTGAGAAATGTTTCGAGTATGCAAATTCAGTGAATTATTAAAATAAAAAAGTAGAAGTCACTTTTTATATGTTATATTTCCGTATTACAAGCTATAACTCTAGCTCAAGCTATGACTCTTTCCCAAGTTATGAGTTTATTTGATTACAAAAACTAACAGTCAGCTTATTTCTGGTCAGCCAATATGGTTAATTTATTTTATGGTAGTTTAGTAATTTTTAACGCCAGGCAATTTTTTAATACCTAAATCAGAAACTATTAGAACTTTATACTTATTATTGGTCGCAACGCTATTATGTAAAGAAATATTTTTGAGAGCAAAATATGGCTTAAAATATATTTTTCGAGCTAAATTTTGCAACCCCACCATTGGCTTCCCTCTTCGATAGGTGTACTTTGAGAAAATATTAATGCAACCTGGTTCCTTTTGGAGCTCTTGCATAGTGCAACCAGGCAGATCTGGCTACAGGTAATTTAAGCTGATCATTTATCTACAAACCCAGTGATCAGTAGGTTTATGCGTAACTACCATTCGATTGGTTCCGATTCGAGGAAACATCAAGTAATAGAAAAAAAAATTTGGCAGACAGAGGCGCATTTTTGTATTAAAAAAGCTTCTCATAAAAAACTCAACTGCTCTTCAAAGGCGGCATAAAATTATGAGTGGCATGGTAGAAATCGCCAATACCACAAGTAAGAAATGGTTAAATTAATACGAATTATTACGAAACCTCTTGTTGAAATATGTTTATTGATAATTGAATTTATTTCTAATATTTACTAATATTTATAATATTTTTATTGTGCAATACACTAACGAGTATCTTTAATCAACACTAGTGCAAATAAATAATCCAATTATTGCACTCACCCGGCCGTCGTACTTGAGCAATCCCAACACATGCGCAAGAGCATCAGCATTGCAAACACCAGGTGTTTTACCATCAATAATGAATATCGGTTATATTTTTATACATACACATAGGCATATTTACACATGCATATTCATATTTTTGAGGCATTTTTTCGTAACGATTCCAATTTGCAGTTTTTAAGCATTTATGTTCCATCATCAAAAGAAAAGTGGTATAAAAATAAAAAAAAATACAAAAGGAGCATTTGAATTAATTACGCACAGCCTCATGCACCAGATGCGAAATACAAAAGGCAACTACACACACATATACGCATTATTATTCGTACTACTCAACTACCACCACACAAATGGGTATACAAAAATGCATAGTAAAATACAAACATACACGCACATTGACTGCCGTGACGAAAAACAAACCGACAACAGTATAAGAGCATTACAAGAGTGAAATAAAGAGGAATGAAAATACAAAACCACACTATCAGGCAAAGGAAGATGTAAAAGTGTAAAAAAAGGAAAACTTATAGGTGTAGGTGTGCATGAATACGTTCACTATTTCCAGCATTGCCACGTTTACCTCCGTTAGTTGAGTATGAGCACGCAAGCCACCAACAATGCTGCAGTTACCGTCCGCCACCGTCACCTTTATCAGCGTTTTTCCATATATGCGGTGCTGCCTTAAACACATGCGCACATCCATATGTGCATGTCACATTAGGGTCAACCAAAAACACAGCACTTTCATATTTTAAGATTTTTTAATGATCTAAGGGATTTAGTGATTAGCTTAGTGAGACTGAGAACCAGGTATAGAGAGCAAAGCATTTTTACGGATATTCATTTCTTTGAGCTTTAAAGCCTATAAAGTTCGTTAGCGCACACCAACTAAAAACTTATTATCACATGCCGAAACAGTTTTGTAGCGAATGCATGCGGTTTTCCATTTCATAAACCATTCAAGAGGTGCAGAGATATGATAGGAAAATTAAATAAGCAAAATAGCGCGATAAGCTAAAACAGATAGAAACGTAGATGCGATTTGGCGACAGATTCTTGGAGGGGATATCTTTACACTTCTCACCAATCCCTATTTTCTCCTTTTCTAGGTAACCACAATCTCCAACTCGTAAAATTGAAAAAGATGAAGTAAGGTGACAATATGAAACGAAACGCTTTCCTGGGGAAGTGTGTTTGACATTTCGTTATTATATTTGATTTATATTGTTACAACAACTATCTTCATAGGTTTACTTCTGTAAGCATGAGAATAAGCAATCGAGTATCGAAAGATCTAAATGTTTTGTGATCTCATGAAAATCTCAGAAAAACCTTTATCTGCAAAACCACTATAAAGCCACATAAGCAATATCCAACTCACAAGATTCAATCTTAAATCAAACAACCACTGAAACCGACGGAATGTTGATAGACCTTGAACGAGATGTCCTGAGAAACTATGGCTAATTCAGCACCACTTATCTCTGGCGAACGGTTTCAACTGTCTTGCGTGGTCTGCGCTGTCCAGTCAAAATTACGTTCAATATAGTATAGCAAGTTAAGCTACTTATCCGAAATTGACCTAAACTAATTCAATCATATCTTAACATATCTACTCAAAGCTCTTACTCATTTAACATCCCTCTACCTCTACTCCAGTAGTAGGCTCAGTAAGGTTATACAATAAGAGCAACAACTATCACAGGGATCATTTTAATAAGGTCTTTGCGCATTTCCCTGCAGGCTTCATTAAAATAACAAACCCACGTATGTGATAGTCCAACAATTCTGACCGGAAAATTAACTATGGAAATGAGCCATAGTCATAGATCTACTTTGATCATCCTATGGTTGTAGATATAACCGGACAACAGCTAAGAATAATACAAGGTACGAGAATGCTATTATCATCAAATCACTTTTGCTGCAGTTGGAGAGACGATAAAGAAGTGGATGAATGATAATTGTTCTATTCAGTCTAGATTCAGTACCGTTTGCTATACAATTACTTCATTCCCACGACAGTTGGTCCTTAGTTATCAGAACGATCTATATTTATATCCAGCAATACAACTACTCCTTTATATGCTGAGCTCTAGCATAGCTTAGGTGAAATTACAATTCGTTCAGAAATGTCCAAATGTGCTGCTACGCACTTCGTGTGCTTCAACGGCAGCCATCTCAATCTAACTCTACCTATTCTTCCTTAAGCAACGTTCAGCCATTCTACACTTAATATTAAATTAGGAAGACCTGCCTCCAATAAGGAGCATCGTTTAGTATCAAATGTCTTTAATGGCTTTAAACGAGGTAACAAGTTTATATCCTGACTACTTCTTCCTTTCGCCACCATATTTGCATAGTAATCCTTGAGATTATATGTTTTTTTATTGTCCTTTGACCTTTTCTATCGTCATACTTTATAATTCACAAAGATTCAATTCGTTGTACTAGTGCACCATAAAACATAATCGTTGCCTCATACAATATTTAGAATTACCCTAATGTTCCTGGAATCCTAAATGTGTGTGTATATAAACTGTTAGTGATAGTAAACCACCAAGAAGCATGCCGCGCATTTCAAGGATGTTGTTGATAATTGTTAAGGGAGAGAATAAATACACACACCTACACAAATGAAAGGAAAACAACCTCGGCTACAGATGCAGCCACAAAAATGAGTTCATGAAGAGGTTTTCTGGGCTTTAATACGATTGCGATGTTTACTTCCTCTGGCTCACAATTTATACTTATAACGTCTGCAAAAGGTGTGTAACAATATAGACGGTGTCAATATGCGCTTACGATCAAAAGTGAGTGCTCGTATAAATATAAATATATACATTGGGACACTGTAATACCGAAAAATATGGTGTAATCTTCCCTCTTAGTTTTAAATAGAAAACTGGATAATGTAGAAAGAAAACTGGATTATGTAGAACTACAGCACAGAGCTCAACTGACGAGGTTGGCTTTAATAGAGAGCTTTCAAATATATCTTCCTCGACGCAGCCTTCACCATACTTCATATAAAGGGCACTACCTCACTTTACGGACTAACAAGTGCTGAATGTGGGGTACCTTCCGCGATATAAAGGAAGCCTAGGAAATATATCACATAAAGAAGTTTCACAAGCAAGCGTGAAACCTATTCGTAGATGACTTGAGAGCAACATGAAATGTAACCGATCTAGAGAGCTATTTTTTGGCAAAACACCTTCATTGCTACCCTAACGGCTCGAAAACGCCAAAAGCAATAGGAGTGAGGATATTCGGTTCGCAAGGCAAAATTTTGTTTGCCAATATGCTACTTTCTGAGCATTAAAGTATGTCAGCCGGAAGCATGAGCCATTAGTCTAAGTACAAAGAAAAACTTTCAACTGAGTTTTTCGTCTTGCTAAGTGACAGTTGAGCGGCACTCAATGCTCTATCTGCCTATGAGGTAAAATCCCTATTTGTGCTAGAATGGGGAGATGGTCTTAATTCCTTAACAATCTATAACCAGAGTAGTAAGGAGTTAAAGAAAATAAGATTTGAAGGACCCCGGTAACAATAAGGGAATGAGCTCTTCTTTGCAGCGCTCATAAACACATTATCAGAGAGGAGTTCAGGAAAGAGGAGAAAACTAAAAAGCGGGAGAAGCGATAAGCCTTATTGAGAGAGTACAATACGAAAAGGTTTAACCATCTGATTAACCTTTAAGAAGATACTTAAAATGCTTACAGGCATATTTATTTAAAGGGCATTGCAAACTGAGAAGTCATCTGCACAAGCTTGGTATATGATCGAACGAATTATGTGGCTTCGCGATATCAACATGACACAAATAGCACCTTGCTTCCTTATAGCCACAGAATAGGGACGTGCATTCGCTTCTACAAAGTGCTCTGAAGGATTTGATAGGAAGTAAGAGTAGGCAAAATATTGTGAACGGGAGCAGGGCCACATAGATAATTTGGTCGCAGTGCATACCTCGCCTTAACATATTATGTAGTAGTGTACCTATCAATGTCATCAGGCCATAAGCTTATTGAGGTCAAAAAAAGGTATTTTTGCCGCTATGGAGAAAATACAACTAAGAGATACCATTAGCTTGTAGATTCCTGAGAGTAAAGATGCGATCATATATCCTTAATATAATCCGCTTCTCTGAGTAAGCTTTAGCTCACTGGGCTACTTAGGAATTGTAACTTGCAATCCATTTTTTCAATCGAGAAATAATGCTTCGTTACTAATCAATGGGACGTTGCAAATGCGGTGCAAGGTACCATTGACAGCTTGCTGTGGCATCTATCGGATATTCAGTATTAAGAATACCCTAAATGTTTATTATGCCTAAACATTTCAGGTAACTATCTCAATATATAGAAAAGAAAATTTTACGATAGCCTGAAACTAATTGAAAGTAGCTGTAGAAAATTTATCTGAATCTTTAAGCTTCCATTACACAACTAGTTGAATATAAAATCCCTCGACAAGTTCGTATATTTGAAATTGGTCTGGCTTCCTGCTAGCTCCGTACCAGAAACGTATGTTAAATCAGCAAACATTTACTAAACCCTTCATAACGACTTCTGATGATCGCAATTAATCAGTTTGCTGTGCCAAACTGCATTTTCAGGATTTCGGCTCCACCTTGCTGACAGGTAACTGTTTGTTAAGGCGTATGTATGTATGTATTACTCAAGTGTCACTGTTGAAACAGTAACAGTAACCAAAACATGTCGGCGGAAATGAAACTGTGTCAACTTTTTAGCCGTGTTATGTTTGGCAGGATGTAGTAGAAAAAATGGGCAGACAATAGCAGGCGGCATGCTTGTGGAAGACAAGAAGGCTGGTCGGTTAACTGCACAGCAACTGTAAGCCGCGTAAGATGATGAAGCAGATGAAACGAGTCCTGCTGAACACGTTGGACGAAACAAACGAAGCGAATTAAGAGCTTTCAAATGTGATAAAGTGATGGCGGTGCTGGCGACGACAAGATGCCACTGAAAATTGTTAAAAACATATGGAAGCGCGCGTTTAAATGAATAGTTAGTTTGGTGCACAGCAGGCTGTGTTGATGGATAGTGGTTGACAGCTAGGCGGTGGGCCCTGAATGTTGAACGTTGAACGCTGAGCATGAATGTATGTATGTGTATGGTGATGGATAGACAGGCAGCTGGTTGACTGAACGCATGCATATGTATGGAGATTTATATAAATGGATGAATGGATGGATGGTTGGTTGGTTAGGTGGTAGGCTGTTACAAAACTCGTTTACTGTACGGCATGCTATGTGCAAAAAGAGTGGTGACTAGCGGGTGATAGGTGATAAGAAGACTGTGAGAGCATAAGCGACTTGAATGACACACTTACTTTTCATTATACGATTCCGGTATTCGTCGTCGCGTTGCATGGTGACACTGCCACCTCCGTTTGAAACCATTGAACTAACTTGTTCCATAGGTACAATATCCTGCAACGAAACGAAAAGTAACAACATTAAAAACCATGCATCGAATTAATCACTTCGGGTTCCTATAAAATGTCAAGTACCACGGTGCTTTAATTGAAATCAAATTCATTTGATTTCAACAACTCGAGCGCACAGCGATAAACACATTCAATGACTTCTGTGCAAGTTATGAAAGGGATATGCAGGATCTCTACTAGCCCACCCATGTGAAGGGAAAAAAAGAACTGACACTTTCTTGGAAGAACCGGATTTTGAAGTTTGTATTTTGGTAGATATAAAACAGTTTTATTTATTAAAACCAAGTACATTAGGATGGCACAAAAAAAAATAAGAAATACATTTTCTTCATGCAACTCCCCAAATTGACAACACCGCAAACCGGTACCGCCAGCGTTTTGAGAATTACCATTACATTAAACATAAGCGCCATAAAATTTGTGCATGACCAAATGTGCTCGCCATAATTCAAATAACTTTTGAAGTAATTTATATATTAAAATAACAGTTGTTAACAAAAATTCAATATTTTTTATATTTATTAAAACTTTTTTGCAGAAAATTGGGTTTTTGTAAAGAATTTAATACTTTATATATACAACCCGTTATGTTATGTACGGGGACGTACGGTATTTAAGGACAACTTGAAGGTAAAACTAATTAGCTTTTATTTTGAATAAAAATTAATCAAACTCGATGAATTTTTACACAACTTTAATAAGTATAAAATCATTCTTCAAAAGTTCAATTAGCTTCAATAAGCTCCTCGATGCAAGTCCGGAAACGATTGCATCCCCGAATGAAATACTCCTTATTCATATTGACAATAAGGATATTAATAGCCTCCTTCAGAGAAGAAATGGTGTTATGAGGATGCTTATTGGTTTCACGCTCAACTATGTCTCATATGTAGTAACCCAGGGGATTAAGGTTCGGTGCTATGTGAATGGAAATTTTCAGCCATCCAATTTTGTGTCATCCAATCTCTCGGCTGCCATAGCCGAAAGGGTTGGTGCGTGACTACTATTCGGAATTCAGAGAGAACGTAGGTTCGAATCTCGGTGAAGGACCAAAAAATGAAGAAAAAGTGTTTTCTAATAGCGGTCACCATTCGGCAAGCAATGACAAACCTCCGAGGGTATCTTTGCAATAAAAAAGCTTCTCATAAAAAATATCTGCCGTTCGGAGTCGGCTTGAAACTGTAGGTCCCTCTATTTGTGAAACAACCTCAAGACGCACGCCACGAATAGGAGGAGGAGCTCGGCCAAACACCCAAAAAGGGTGTACGCGCCAATTATATATATATATATAATCTTGTGTAGCTATCGGTTTCACTACTGTCTCTAGAACCTCGATATATGCAGCAGAATTCACTGGATGTCCTTGAGTAAAGAAGTGTGTTTGCATGGCGCGTCCCTTGTTGGAACTGACTACGGGCGCCCCATTACGATTACTGCCGAAGCTGCCAGGAGGCTAATGAAGAAGAAACAGTGGAGCATTTTCTATGTAGATGCCAAGCACTAAGTAGAAAAATACTCTCCATTCTCGAACTCTCCTTCCTTGACGGTATGACAGAGGTAGTGGGACTGAAAATTTCAAATTTAAATACGTTCTTTAAATCCACAAGATCCGCAGGTTTAGGAGAAAATGATAGCTTTAGTGGCATCATAGTGGGTCAGTAGGAGGTCTGATCTATGTTTACTAATTTACTTGCTAAATATATTTTATACAAATATTTTTTTTTTTGTTTTTAAAATTTCCCATTTTACGATATTTTTGGAAGTGTCTATGCTCCGGCGAGTTAGGTACATTTTCCTCTGCTTTTATTTTCATTCTACTTCACTGCCAAAGTTAAGCCAAAAAAAGTAGATAACTGCAAGCACTCTTCGATATAATTCGGGATTTTACCACAGGTAGAAATTAGTTGCTAAAGCAAAAATTTCTTAGAGGAATTATTAAAGAACTCAAGCTGAAGTCGTTTGTCTTGATCCCTTGCCGTTCTGTTCTTTATTGTATTTCAATGTAGAATTTTCTGAACTTTGCGCGACTTAAACCTTTTCTCTTTATATTATGTAAATTTTAGAACTTTCAGGATATCAGAAGATACCAGAACTTCTAAAACCTTTTGATTTGCCGCTTCCTCGCTTCTTATTGACACCCAGATATTTGCTATATGTTTCAACAAAATAAAGTACATACAAGATGGTATACAGGGAAATCTTTGCTTTTATAAGCATTACTTTCCTTCCTACTTCCTTTTCGAAATTTATTGGATTTTAAGAACATGGCGAATGGCTTACGAAGTGAAAAGAGATACGCATGGGTTTCCGGTGTCCCAATGAAAAAGCGTATGAAGAGGAACTCTATCCCAGCAAACTTTGTTTAACCTATGAAAGGAAAGAAGTGTAAGAAAAATACCACTGCCTAGCTTATGATTACCCCGTCCAAATTAAATCTAACATAACCACCGGCCGTGAGTTGCGCCGACTGAGGCACAACAGACGGATAATTTGGTCAATCGACGTTAAAAGTCTCTTCCACCTGTCTGTAGTGTTTGTTGTTGTCGAAGATTGTCGTCTTTCAAAGTGTAATAGCTCTCGCCAAAGGGAGCGCTTGACTATTTTTTCCAAAAAAATATTTTTACTTCTACTTTTTTGGCTTTGATATCTTTCCAAACCAAATCGAAGATGGTTAAGTAGTGCAGCTCTATTAAAAGTGTTCGCAAGCAGCACCGAGTCATCAGGTTCGAGTTTCGACTCATCTCAGGTCGTCGTTGAGATAGGCAAATTAACAAACTCAAAAGGTTGGATCCCAATCTCAATTGGATTGATAAATAGGATCAAACACCTACCCTTAATCGGAAAGGTAGTTGGTATACAATGTCAAATTGCAGAACGACTGCAGTTTTTCTTACTAATCGTATGACTATTATCACCACGGCAGAAGGCTGGGTATCCTCTGTAATGACAAAAATTGCCGATTTAAAAATGAAGAGCAAATAAAATTCAAATTTAAAGAGGAAATAAACTCCCACATCCAGGAAATATGAAAGCACAACTCTCCACAGGACTTGTACAATAGCATTTTCTACTTTATCAACTATGTTGATTAGTTGCCACACAACCAATCGTAAACTACTACTAGACAAAACTGAGCTAACCTATAACCTTCACAATTCTAGGAACGTACAGTTTGCTGAAATGAAAGCCCCGAATCATTCCGGTATAGGGATGGCACGCAGAATTGTTTGTCGTAAGATTAATATATTCGGAAATACATATGACGGCGACTGTATCCGACGGCAAATCAATAGGCCTTGAACACCATTCATCAAGAATCCATAATAATTTGAAACCAATCACAAATCTGGTACCAACGAAACGCTTACGCTAGCTGTTTTACATTGACTCAATTTCGTCCGGATTTTTTTAGCAATCCATAAATGGCCTGGACATACCTGACGTATGTCAAGGTGATTGAGGAATCCGATATGATACTAACCATATCTATACATTTATATACATGCCATATCTTCTACACTTTCCCTTTTTAAACAACTCATCTAGCATGCTTTCCCTATTGGCCCAAGCTTGCCGGTGAATGTCATCAACGGCCACAACAGTTTTTTTGTTTTTACATGGATTTATTTACTAGATCACTTATAACCAAATTTAAGACTAACAGTAAGTTTTTAAATCTTATTCTAATTTATATGCTTATTAGTCCGTTGTATACACAGATGGCTCAAAGCTCGAGGGCAGGGCGGGCGGAGTTGTATTCTCCGAACATATGGGGATCTCCTTCAGTTTTCGACTCACCGGATACTGTAGTGTCTTTCAGACTGAACTGATGGCAATAATGAAAACCGCGTCACTGGTTCAGTGTGATGGGATATCTGGAAATGGCATCTATATTTTCACTGATAACCAGGTGGCGTTAAAATCCCTCACAAAAAAGGTCGGCAACCTCCAGCGTAGCCATGAAATGCCGCACATCTCTTAACGAGATGGCTGAGTCATTTCGCCTAAGGGTAATGTGTGTTCCTGGCCATCGAGACATTGGGGGTAACAGTAGAGCCTATGAACTAGCGAGACTCGGCACCAAATTGACCGATGAGTACACAGACAGTGGCATAGGCATACCCTTACAAACATGTAAGCGACTTATCTTTGAGGAAATCATAAGGAAAAAGAATGAAGGATGGCGTAGTTAACTGCAAAATTTCCCGTGAACTGTCAATGCTAAACGCACAGAATCTCTGCTAAGCCAAAACAAGCACAGTCTTAGCACACTGATTTCAGTCACAACGGGTCACTGCCTAATAAGTCTAGTCTTGATAAAGACGAGGAAGAGACAATCTTGCACCTTCTGTGCCATTGTCCTGCTCTATCCAGACGGAGATTTACTATAGTAGGCAGACTATTTTTAACGAATTGGAAAATCTCAATTCTGCAGAAATCGGAGATATTTTAAAATTTTTGAAAAGCACACACTGGTTTTGGGAGAGATAGGGAAAGCTTCCCACGCGACATTACAATGAACTATAAGCCTGTGTGTGTCCTACAGGACAACCACTTCAACCTAACCTAGCCTAGTCTGCTGCGTAGGTTTTTTTGATCTACATATCTCCATTTAACACTGGGCCATCTGTTTCGCTTTGAATGTGGATGTCGATTGTGTGTTCGACTGCAGTGTTTGGGTGGGTCTACAATTTGTGATATTGAGCTAACTGACATAGGCAAGGATTTGATAAACTACAACAGCAACAGCAGCCTATTTACGACTGTCATTAAACTTTCTACTGATACTTAGTTACAATATCTCGTTTCTCTAACACCTGTGTTTTCTTATTTAAATTTATTGCTCTACCCCTCCTAAAGGAACACTGTTTAATTTAATATTACTTTTTGTTTTTATGAAAAATATTTTCCTCACGTGTTGAAAAGATTCCGTTTAGTGTTACCAGTTTTTTTGTATACATAAATGTGTTGTACAAAGACACAGCTGGTGCTTGGAGACCTGCAGTTTCATTAATCATCGCATATTTTCTCAGTGCTTTCCAACACAAAAGCGTGAACACTCAGAATTGAAAATTTGCTTGCACGTTGGTGTTATGTATTGCAATAATAGCAAGGATATGGTCTATCCGTGAACTGAGGGGAAAGAAGGATTTGCGATAAAACCATAATTTTTTCATTTTTCTAATAGCAGCCACACTTTCAATCGGTTCTTCCCTACAAGGTTATTTAAATATATCAAATAGCTAAGCCAAAGGAAAAGAAAGAGAAAATGGAATGAACGAAAAAGCGCTCAAGACACTTTCGAAAAAATTCAAATCAAACACATATACCAACATAAATGAAATGTATTGTATTTACATTTCAGTACGCAAAGACCACAAATCTAAACCAAAATAGGGTAAGCAATTCTTGGGCTTGACCAGTCTTGATCCCTGCAGAAACCAATACACTGCAACTATTTATAACGGAATAGCTATTATTTTATACTTATATACCTTCACCACTGGAACTTCCTCAACTTCCAAGACATAAATATTACTCCTCATTGGCATTGTGTACCGTTCTGTTAATGTGGCCACCGTGGTATTTCTAACCGTAATTAACTGAAGATAATTTGGTGCACATTTAATTAGTTAACAGTACAATCAAACAACTACATTGCTTTTACTTGATAGGCTTCCTCAAACCGTCGTCGACGAAAGCGCGAATACAATAGAAGCGTTGCTGTTAATCCGTATTTCTGCCACTTACTGTATAAGCAATGTTTAAATTAGGGTATTTCGTCCTGTTGTTTGCTAAAATGGATTTGTAAATTTTCCCTGCAGTAAACTGCACTATATCCTTCCTAGCAGAGACTAGTCCACTTAAGTAGGGTACTAGTCCTGGCTTATTATTATATTTTTATTTAACCATTTCATGGACTATATTTAACAATATTTTAATGGATGCTTCACATGTGCAGTGAGTTGGTTTTATATAGGATGGCCGCGAACGAATGATAGAGGAATTATTCTTCTCATCTGATTCAAAACTATAAGAATATTAACGCCGAGACTAAAGAAACTTCAGCAAAAGTTTATATTTGTTCAAACTCAGTTAAATCAAGGCCGTTTCTGAACTTGGATAGACAAATTTTCGTACAACATACATCCGAGAGTAGCCCCAGTTCCTCAAATCAATAATTTCAAATGCTTTGGCAGTTTTGCTGCAGCACTGTCTTAAACTCTGGACTCAGTGACTATTGAACTATCACAGGACTGAATGAAGTTCCTCAAGTGCCGGGTATGATATGTTGGGACTCCCGCTACAGTAGATATTTGGTAATGGGTAATCGAATTCTTAATATTGGATAGGTAAAAATTGACACACGGTGACACAATTCGTGTCCTTTTTGTTTGTAAAACATTTAATTGAAACTGCCCTCAAAGTGGTTCGAAATTTCCAGAGACCCGATGTGACAACTTTTTCTACTTGAATAAGCTTAGTTAAGAACCGAAAAGTCTTAAGAAACATAAAGAGGCTAATTATGCTGCTGATGAAGTTCATCACCTTTTGGATATCAAGACCTGCTATATCAGCAGGTGTAGTGAAGAAGTGAGCAGCGCCCCATAACAGTTGCTGAAATTCTAAGTACGTCAGCCGCAAATTAGTCACCGTTCATAGTCCACATATACTCAACCCTCCCCACCCCTCTCCTTTTCGCCCTATCGTTTTTTCCTTCACCTCTTTTTCCCCTCTTGCAATGGTATCACAAAGGATGAACCAAACTTCTTTAGTCCAAGTGGGCCCACTCTCTGGGCAACCATTACTACCTAACCTAACTTATGGGTTGCTGGCCACTAAAAGGCCAGGTGCTTCCTGCAACCCCTTCACACCGAGGCCTCCAAGCTCACGGTTAAGGAGCGCAGTAAAATGCTCAGCAAGCAATTTAGGCTAGAATCCTACATTTCCTGGAGCCTGAGTCACTTCCCAGGCGATCTAGGAGACATCTCTTCGGCTACACCGACTGGGTACACGACCAAACATAACTGCAACTCCTTGACGGGGCAGTAATAGACTGACAATAAACAGCATTCATCGGGAGACTCTCACCACCTTCCTAAAGGTGTTCTCCGAGACCCGCATAAATTTGTCTCAATTACGCACCGCACTGACAGGACTGACTGTGCCGTCCAACAAAACTGTAACCATTTGTAACTTTACAATAGTTGTCTCCCCTTTCAAATCAGTTTGCAACCAGTCTCTAGAAAAGTTATATCTGCAAAGGCCTTCTAATGAAACTATATTCATGTATGTACACGAATGTGCATAAGTTGACAGCCGTTTGTGCTACATTGTAACTAAATGTCAAGCTATTCTATGGTCGATTGTATTTGGCATTTAAGCGTGCGAAGTGCATATTTGCATTGGAACCTGCATAGCGATAACTATTAAATATATATGTTTGTTTAATATTTTCTAAATATAGTACTTCTATGTACCTAAATGTACACATTAGTATAAGTATTTGCACTCTTGCTGTGTCATGTCATCCGCCCTAGGGTATTTTTTAAACATCAAGGTCTTATTGGGCAAAATGCCCAGCGTGTCGTATACGTAATTATTGTGATTATGCATTGTAATTTTGATGCCCCCCAAAGATATGTCAAAAGAATAAAAATGTTTTATTCTATCTGTTTACGAAAGTGCGCTTAGGTATATGTAAGTTTATTTGTGTATTTAATTGCAAGCAAAAATTCAGTTTAATGGTTTTCTCTTACAGTAAATCAAAAATTGTATTTAAGCACTCTTTATGTGATTGTCCCCAATTGAATGACATACTGTTAAATATTAACTGGAATGGTGATTGTTTAATTGGATATGTGATTGTTTTTCTACATTTAAATCCCATGTTTTCGAAACTTGTTTACAAAATATTCCTTTGATTCGAAAAATGCCTTTGAAAATTCCATGGTATACCAACGAACTACGAAAGCATAAAAACCCGCTAAATAGTTAAGTTACATAGTTAGTTAGGATCAGTGCTCGTACAACATTTTTAAGCAGTACCTGGAAAATTCAATTCAATTGCTTAAGTACATTTCTTCGCAATAACTACGTTCTAAGTGTCCAAGATTCAAGATTCTTAAGCTTTTTAGATAGGTCTTTAAAGTAATCTTCAACTGTGAATTTTGTGCGCTGAAGTCGATGAGGTGCATGGAATTTTAAGCTGAAACCCCTCTTTACAGACTGATCTGATTGTTCTTTTTTTTTTTGTTTTTAGTAATTTTTCTAATGAAATATGCGGCAGTTATTTCAACTCTAAAAAAATCTTAAATAAGTCAATCTAAGTAATCTGGAATTTTCATCAATTACTGAAAACTAACAAGTATATGCCCAATTTTGCCAATAAAAATAAAGTAAGTAATTATCGACCAATTGAATGGAACAATTGTCAAAGATATCTTTTCCTCCTAAAAGCCAAATTTCGTACTATCAGCATGGTTTCGTCACTAGACGGTCCGCAGGTCCACAGTATGTAATGTCGCCGTTTTTAGTATTTATTGCATTGAAGCCTTCTCAACAGGGAAACAAGTCAACTGCATTTGCGCAGATTTTTCCAAATCTTTCGACAGAATCTCTGAAATTATTTTATTATAGGTATAAGCTATCTTCGTTTAGATTTCACTCTGTTTCCCGCAGAGGCTGAAATCCTATTTATGCGGAAAGTGTCACATCTGCTATAGAGTACCTCAGAGAAGTATTTTAGATCCCCCATTCTTTGAGTTATTTATAAACGACAGTAGCAATTGCTAATTTTATATTATTGTATATGCTGACGACATCAAATTATTTTTAGATACAAATAACAGAAATAATTTATGTAGGCTTCAAGTCGTCTATATTATGTGTAGTCAAAAATCACAACTTTTTTATACATAAAAAAGTCATCATGTCACTTTTTCCAAAATTCCTTTTGTTTTTCTATTTATTATAGCGTATCTAATATTTCACTTCAATCTGTTAACGAGCCTAAAGATTTAGGTGTAATTTTTGACAATCATTTTTCATGTTGTTTTTATTTTCCCCCCTTTAGCTACTACGGCCTTAGCTACTGAGTTTAGGACCTATTTCATTTAATAGTCACGTTAATTTCAAAATAGGTTTAAGAAACTCATAACCCTCCCTAAATGTAAATTGAGAACGCTCACAAGCATACGGTCCCATATTGTCCACTGACTCTTGTCGTTTCTGCGACCAATCGGCGGAGACTCCAATACTCCTTCTTCTTGAATGTGACGCTATAGCGCTTAGAAGGTTGAGATATTTCAACCAGAAGAAAGGCATATACACTCAGTCCAACCCAGTTTTATCTAATAAAGGAACTAGGTTGAGGTGAGGTACTGTGAGCTGTGGGCATAAAAGACGAAGGTCGACATGAAGTCGAAATGCAAACCTCTAATTGTATTCAATTTAATTCAACGTGCTTAATCTTATTCTAGCAAAATCTTATTGTGGCACCCCTGAAGATGCAATGAAAGGTTCCAAACATTCACCCTCAATCTTTACCACACATCATCTATCGGATAAATAAGATTTCAACCATTGAAAGAAAGCAGTATCAAAACCAAACGAGGCTAATTTACGTAATATAATTGTATGAGAAGCTTCATCAAATGCGTAAGAAAATTCCGTACTTGAAAACCTTCAGCAAAAACTGAAAAGCAATATTCACCAAAAGTAGCCAGGTAGGTAGGAAAACGTAGGCATACCCGAGAGAAATTAAGCTCTTAATCACAAAGTACATTTTTTCTTTTACAATTCCTTCGAAAAGTTTAGATATAATAGAAACCTTCGAGTTCGGCCTATAGTTGCACACATCATTATTTTTGCCAGTTGCCAGTTAAGTTGTTATTTTCCAAACTTTGATAAAAACTCCAGAAGATAGAGATTTATTAAAACTTAGTTTGAGAGGAATAACAATAGCCGGGGAGTTTTTGAGAAAAATTACGGACAGCTCAATCTTATCAGTTCGCAAAGAAGTTTTTAAGCCCAAAATCTCATTCTCAATGTCCAGAGAAACAAGGTTTAAATAGCCAAAATTCAAAGATGAAAGTACATTAACATGACAAGAAGAAATTAGATTTGAAAAAATCGACAAACAAATTGTCTACGTCCGCAGGTGTAGCAGCAGGTTTGTCATTAAAATGAACCGCAGAAGGGACTCCAGGTAGCTTACTGTAGCTGAGATGTATGTTAGAAGTGATATTAAATACCTCTAAAACCCTCTAAATAGAGGGATTCAAACAATTTTCAAGCTATTATTTTTTATCGGTGCTCTTTCCTTTTAACCATTCCACCGAATTTTAATATGTTCTTACATTTGGTCAAGTTTACTTTTGACAGCAAAAGGTCTTCATAACCCTAATTTTTTGCAGCAGTTATGTTAGATATTTGGGCGAACTTCTTCTTCCCTGTGTAATGTACGTCTTATGTTATCCTATAAACGCTGTCCTACAGTTTTATGTTGACTCCGAGCGGTAGATACTTTTTTATGAGAAAACTTTCAAGGCGGAAACATCACGATAGAAAAAAATTGTCCATAATTTTTCCACTTGGCTACGGCGACCCAGCAATAGAGCTGCTATTTATGAAATACAGTTTTTCTTATAGAACGGTTTTTGATTTCCGCTTAGGTCCCCATTTAATTTGCCGCTCGGTTAACAATTCGTATGCTCCATCAGATCTTCAAATTCATACAAATAGATAGATATCATTCCTTGGTATTTTTGGAAAACTTTTAAATAAGTTAACTATTATTTTATTAGTCTGTAAGTCCCCTGTCTGCCAAGTTATTTACACATTTATTTGCAATACCTCAACATTCGTTCGTCCACAGTGAACATCAGCAGTCCTCCACACTGACGATATGCACCTATGCACAGATATACAACTGCGATTCAATGACATTTACGGCTTTAACCTTTGTCGACATTTCCACTAAAGCCTACTAAAAATTTATCAGACAAATTGAAAGTTTATTCTGTAACCGCACACACAGCCACAACCACCAACACCATTGGCAAAGCAACAACCAGCAACCAACAACAAGGCAGCAGAACAGCAAAAGTTCCAGACGTGACAGTAACAGTATTATAGTTACAGTGCCAATAGCCACACACATGCACACTTGCCTACACACATATGTATAAGTATACATCTAGAAATTTACATTTTAAATTTATTCACAGAGCAAATAAGCGTCCAGTAAGTTTGCATATGAATTTTTCATTTTTTAATACTCGTGCATATGTGAAAATACACCACGCCCATATTGTAAGAAAATACTCATAAACGAATTCAACGTCTAATTTTAGCTTTTTCCTTAGAATTTCGTGTCACTGTCTGAGCCGCCTGAGCTGAAGAATTTATGTATGACTACCTTTGAATTCGCCCCAGATTCAAAGGTCATCGTAAAGACAAAACATGAAATAATAGAAAATTTTGTTTCTCTAATAGCTATAGTCCTTCTATAGAAGCTGCTTATCTTCTCTTCGGAGGTGGCATGAAATTGTGCGTATTTCCATTTGTCATTTATTTTAAGAATATGCCGATATATTAAATAAGTTTCGAAATTATTTGATCAAAGTATAAGGTCCAGTCTACTACGTCATTCGTAAACTTATTAGCTAACAGTTTTGTCAATTTTTCTTAAGAAAAAAGTTTACTAATGCGACTAATATTAACTTTACATGTAGATTTCAACTTTTTTATTTTCTTTAATAATTTCAACATTAAAAAATATTTTTTTTTTTCAAATATTTGTCATCACCGAGGTTGCGCGTAAAGTAACAATTGAATAATTGAAAACGAAATATTTATTTCTTGCTAGGAATAAAAAAAATGTAAAATCTCAGTGAAGATTTATTGTGATATATAAGTAGAATATTATAATATTTGAAGATTCTTCTTATTAATTAGAGTGATAACCGCTTAAGGCTTAAGCGATTTTGCCGAGTTTAAAAAAGCGCGCCGGTCGCTTCTTTCTAGTGCTAACTGGCGCCAGTTGTGCACATCAAGATAAGCCAAGTCCTACGCCACATGGTATTTTCGGCGCATTGGAAACCTTTTCATTTTCTGCTACCACTCCTAGATAACATATCTAATACTTTCATACTCGGAGCATTCGTATTCATTCAGACGATATGAGCCGTTGGATCTTTATCATCGCCTGCGATACTCGCCAAACGTGCCAAAGTCTACAAATCTTCTGCAGAAACTTTCTTTCAAACTTGGAGTGTTGTTCAAACTTGGAATGTGCCTCATCGGATATTATCTTCGTTCAAGCTTTTGCAATTTACAATAAAATATAAGAATCACGGGGAAATATATATTTTATGTTAAGAGATACTTTTACAGTATTAGTTTTGTTTGACGAGGGAAGACTTTACTACATAATTGTCTGCTTAGTCCAAAGGTGCTCTTATCTTTTGGAGAGCTCTTTGCAAGAGCGATTATCTTTTGGATTTCAAGGCTGAGATTATTATGGGTGCGAATGCTGGTTCCGAAATAAATCAATCTCTATGTGGGGCTTCCTCGGTGTTAACGTGTTTGCTAATACGCAAAATTTTACCTCATATTTGTTATTATAAATTGTCGAAAAAACCGTTGTGTCTCTTTCGAAGCAAATTCTTCTTTCCTTTTTCTGTTTTTGTTTTTTTTTTGTGATACTAGAAGTGCGTTGAATGCAACCGGTTATTAAAAACAGACTTTTTTGAGTTGTAACTCCTTTTGTATTGACTCTTCACTTACTTTACAGTCTTAAATATTAGCAGAAGAGACGCAACTAAAAATAATTTAATGGGAAATGCGTTCAAATTTTATCAAAAGAGACATAATTCAAAAAATCAGTTTTAACAAGTTTTACAAAAGATCTCATCTGATTTTTCAAAGACCTTCCCAATAAGCAAAGTTTTATTTTTCAGTTATTTACGTTTTCTCGATCTCGAATTCTGATCTATGGAGATCAACTCAGCAAATCCCAATATTCTTAAGATTTAGCACGTCCATCGTAGACAATGTGATGACATAGCAAGAGCCGCTATTGATTGGCACACCCAAGGCAGCTGTAGACGAGGAAAGCCAACATTTAGAGGAATAATGGATTTGGAAACGCGTTGTGAATTTAAATTGGAATGAAGCCAAGAGACTAGCGCAGAACAGATTGAAATGGAAGAATTCGTTCTACCCCTTGTTCCTTCCTGGAACCATAGGAAATAATATCTGTTTTCTCAAAACTAACAAATTTTAAGATATGTCAAGTTTGAAGCATAACGTAAAACTCAACCTTTATTTATATATTTTTTTTGTTGGCTCTCTAGCTCTTTCAGCTCCCGTTAACTTTTATTTTCCTACTCTACCCTTGATACTGAAGAAAATATAAAGTAGGTAATATAGAAATGTCATTTACAACAAAAGCCCATCAGTATTTATATCTGCCATACTTTTAGAAAACAAAAAGAAATAAGTCCTTAAAATAAAAAATCATTTGTCACACAATCTTTTTTTATTTTATAAGAAGCCTATATCATAAAAAAGCAATAAAATCAATAAAAATCAAACTGTTATGCCTTTTTGAAAAGTCAATAAAGAATCTTCACCGACATGTTTCCAGTCAAAAAAAAGTTAAAATGTTTCTTTTAATGTTTCAATCAAAATGAAGAAACCTGGCATGTATTATTCAGCAAGTGTCAGCAATGCAAGGCAGTGCAGAACGTGCGTTCTCAGTACTTAACCTTGTTCTCATTGATTTGCAATGCATTTTGTCTGAGCAGAACTTGGTAGCTATATGAATTATTAATTTGAATTCCTTCTCATTCCATTTCCAAAATATGAGTAACTTAATGTTTAAATTAATGAAATTAACTGCTTGTCTGGGAGAAATATTGAAAGAAGATGAAAACTGCAATTAAAAAGGAAGAGCATTTTTTACTTTGATTCCTTTTACTTTCATTGTTATGATGTATTGTTATGGTAATATTAACTACTATTTTGGATCAAAAAATAAAATAAAATAAAATGTTCAACTTTTATATTTAACTAAAAAAAGAAAAGCCAAATTTTAACATTTGATCGAAAAAATTTAAGTAAATTTTCAACTTTTCTTTTTGACCAACAAACTATAGCTCACAAGAAAACGGTTAATTAAAAGAAAGAAACTCGAAAATTCTTATTATTATTATAACTTATATTGCCTTAGACTGCCCGAACATCAATACACTTGTTCGTGCGAGAATCTAATTTATCAATTCTATTGCCGACTTAAGCCACTCTTAAGATGTACGAAATGGAGCAATTCTGTACCGAGTCTTCACTTATGGTTGTAACTTACCCTTACTCTTTTATTAGCTCATTTCATTTTCTTCGGTGCACACGGTTAGACCTACGCTTTAAAATATAATAAATATGATCAAGTCTTACATGAAATATCAAAATTAGAGAGGAAACTAAGGTAAATAAAAACTTATTTACAATTAAATAATAAATTATCAAAACAAATATGTAAAAACGAAAAGAATAAAATAAGCTACTTTACAGGTTTTTAAAGCATCAAGCAAATAAAGCAGCTATTAAAAATTAAATTTCTTCCTCTTATTCTTCGCAACAAGTTCCATCTCTAAAGTGAGAATCTGGAAGGGCTGCAAAATACGCTTTCCCAGCTATTTGATGAAAAACGCTTTACACCCATGAATTCTTTTAGATCTGGACACAGATGGAAGTCGTTAGGGGCCAAATCGGGTGAATATGGTGGATGTTCCAACAATTCTAACTTTTAATTCATGGATTTTAGGCATTTTAAAAATCCTCTTGTGATACGGTGCATTGTCCTGATGAAAAATAATTTTTTTCTGAGTATTTTTTCACGATTTTTTTCCTTCAGGTAGTCTAAAAGGTTGCAACAATACGCAGAATTTATTGTTTCTCCAGTTTGCAAGTAATTCAGAAACAAAACTCCTTTCGCATCCCAAAAAGCTGATGCAAACACCTTGTTGCTGTCGCCGTAGCCGAAGGGGTTGCTGCCATTCGGAATTCGGAGAGAAAGTGGGTTCGAATCTGCGTAAAATACCGAAATTAAGAAAAACTTTTTTCTAATAGCGGTTGCCCCTCGGCAGGCAATGACTGCCGTTCGGAGTCAGCTTAAAATTCTAGGTCCCTCCATTTGTGGGACAACATCAAGACGCACACCACAAATAGTAGGAGAAGCTCGGAAAAACACCCAAAAAGGGTGTAAACGCCAATTATATATCTATATTATATATAACACCTTCTTGACCTATTTCGTTTCGGATCCGAAAAACCCAGTTCACACCACTATTTAAAATCTTGTTTTGAATTAGAATCATGGGGATAGACTCAAATTTCATCCACAGTGGTGAATTGACGCACAAAATCAGCTATATCTTTTCGAAAACGCTCTAAATATTGCTGAGAAATTCGCATTCGACTGTATTATTGTTCCATTATTAGCGAGTGCGGCAGCCATTGTGTGCTTTCTGAAACCCAATAAATCAGTCAAAGTATTGTTCACATTGCCCAATAAGATGCCTAGGGCGTCTCCTCTTTCAGTCACTCGACGGTTTTCTAATTCGATTTTCTAATATCTGTTTTTGGACGTCCTGGACGTGGATCGTCTTCAGGGTTTGAACGACCACTTTTAAATTCACCAACCCATCTTTCTCTACTGTACTAATTGATGGCGAAAATTCCTCAAAGACTTTTAAAATTCATTCATAAGTTTCTTTTGTTTTTAAACCTTCCAAAAAATTCAATCCCAATGCACAACACTTGATTCTTTTCATTGTAGTTTCCTATATTAAACTACCAATAAGTTATTTTCTTCTTAATTACTGTACCTTTGGAAGAAACAAAACAATTTATGTAAATACTACGAAAAAATTTGAAAAATGTGATCGTAAAAGTTGAAATTATTTTTTAGGTAAAAATAGAATACAACAAATATTGAATTATTCACGTGTTTAAAAAAGATTTCCATGTTGATTATCGAATACTCTGAATGGAGATATTTTTGTTTCGGCTTTCGCACGCGATTTCTTGACATTCGCACAAAATCAAACGTTATGGCTTACCCACAAAGGGTGTACGCGTCAATTATATAATATAATATATATATATATATATAAATATAATGGCTTACAACAATGAAAATCAGTTTTATTGGTGATTGGTGACAAATAAGCATTTGGATCGGAAATTACCCATATGCTCATGAAAGTACACGTCAATGCCATATTTTCATACATCTGGCGAAAATCCCAGTTATTAACTAGATAATGGCGGCGGGTTTAAATAAATAAATTGGGAGCAAGTCGTTAATTAGCAAAATTGCTTTCTATAATAAGTTTAAGAGGTTGGTAAGCACAGCAGGCGAATCAGCCTTCGTACGAATATGTTGTCAGGTGCTTGAATAATTGGACAAAGAAATTAGCATAGTTATAAATATCCATATGCTAATAGTTCTATGCAGTCTAACCTTCAGTTCCTGGATAGTGCAATAAAATCTCACAGCTTTGATATTTTAAAAATCGGTAGAAATTTTTTTAAAATATAAGGTTTTTAATTTTTCGAAGAACTGATATTTCATAAAACATCTGTAATACAATTTTGCGCTAAAAAAGTTATATTCAAAGGGTGATCAATTTAGAGGAATCGGATTTTAAACTGAAATAGAAAAATTTTTGTGTAGAACATTCATGACATTTATTTTTTAAAGATAATCCCTTTCAAATGTTGGCCGCAACTGCGCCGTAATTCGGTCATCCGTAAACTGCAATTTTGAATGGCTCGCTGGAGGACTTCGGTCGAGATCTCGTGAGTAACTTTAGAAATGTTGGCTTCCAATACCTCAATCGAAGCTGGCTTATCCACAAATAGACTTTACATACCCCCACAACTAAAAGTTCAAAGGTGTGATATCATACGATATCAACTGGTCCGAGACGATTGAAAAATTACTCACCAAAACGACGATCATTCTTTCATTGCTAATGGCAAATAGCACCGTCTTTTTGAAATCAAATGTTGTGGAGTTCACGGGCTTTAATTTGCCGCATCAAAAAGGCGTTTATCATGGCACGATAGCGTTCGCCATTCACTGCTACATTGGCGCCAGCCTCGTGTTTGATGAAATATGCGTCGATAATTCCTCCAGCCCATAGGCCGCACCAAACTTTTCCTTTCAATCGATATAACTGCAATTTTGAATGACTTCAGGCTGCTCTTCAGCCCAAATACAGCAATTTTGATTTTTGACGTAGCAATTAAGCCGAAACGGGTCTCATCGCTGAATGTACACCATAAGTTGGCCTGACCACTTTTGAATGAACACTTTTCACAAAGTGTCGATTGTTGACGACTGATTGACGTTGTTGCGGCGTAACTCTTTTCATGATGAAATGCCAATGAATACTGAAAAGAATTATGTATTTAGTTTGACAGTAATCACTCGTGATCTGTCAAAAACTCCTATTGGAAAAAGTACCTCCAATCTCTTCACTCTTCATTTAAAAATAGACGGAGTGAGCCCATTTGTTTACCCTATTAGTTATTTAATTTTAAATAACATTTTATTAAATATCCAATTTTGAACTTCAAAGAGTCATATATCAATTTCGGAGACTATCTTCGAAAAACGGGGAAATCACGTTTTTGCTTATGACTCAATCTCTTAAAACACAAATGGATCGGCCGATACCCAGAAAAAAATTTTATTTGGCCATATACTGTATTGCTTATGATACTACTTATATAGTGTTTTCCAAGCAGAGGTGTTATTTTGATATTTAAAGAAAAATACTATTTTTTAATCTAAATGATCGGATGTTTATTTCATTATAAAGAGGAAGGTATGCCGTTAATAGTGGAAAAAAACATCAGGCAAATGACCCCCACGACCACGCCTACAAGACAATATCCTTTTCATGAAATTTTCCATAACCAAATTACAATCGAACTCCATCGTTGACATCTTAAATCGACCCTGGGCTGTTGGCGTAGACCTTCAGAGTCACAAGGTGCTAAATCACAAGATCTCGGTGGCCAATTGTGATCACCTCTGCGAAAGATAACACGGTCCGGAAACTTTTCCAGTAAAATATCAATGGTTTCGTTACTTGTCCAGATCAATAACATCTAATTCCGGCCATAAAAAAATCGTTAATCATCTCTCGATAGCGCAATCCATTCACCAATAACACCGGTTATTGGAAAACCCATATTTTAAGTAAGTCCATAAAAAGCACAAATTGTTTTCCTACTTCGACTTTGCATCGTGGTCGTAGTGCAACCAGAGATTGAATCTTTATTACAGCTTTGTAGTGAATAAAAATTTCTGTAAAAGCTGGAGCTTTGTTTGACTAGTGGATACTATTTTATGCATACTTTGACTTGAGCAATGATGTGAATGAGGTGGTGGAAGATTTTTTTGTAGATACTTAAATAATAAAATTTCCTTATTTTATGAGCATTAGCCAACGCAAAAAATTCGATTATTTTAATTGAGAAACGATTCGGAAAAAAAAATTAATTCTTTGGTGGTAATTTTTTGAAAGAAATAAAGAAGACATCGTTTTAAATCGTTCTTCTTATTATGAATTTATTTTTCTAAGTAGAACAACAGTGATCTCTTGCCCGAACTTCTCCATGTAATTTTTATGTAATGAACAAAGTACAGCATCGTTAAAGAGTTCTAGGGGAAATCACGCAGGCCTTTTTACTTAAGCTAATAAATAGTAAGACAATTCGAGTAACCTTTATTTCTTTATCTCTTGCCGATTTTTAAATTCCATACATTTATATAAATGTAATGATATATAATATAATATATATAATTTATATTTATGTAAATGAATTTATATATATCCAATCTCTCTTGCCAATTTCTCTTAGTAGGCCAAAGAGTAGAAAAAACCTCTATCGATGAACAAAACTAACACTCTATAAGGCTCTCATCATGCCCGTCCTAACGTATGGCTCAAAAACGTGGACGATAACAACATTCGATGAAGCGTCTCTTGGAGTGTTTGGGAGAAAGCGCACCTTTGCACCTTGGTAACGGCGAGTATTTCAGGCGATGGAACGATGAGCTGTATGAGCTTTACGACGACATAGACATAGCGCAGCGAATAAAGATCCAGCGGCTAGATTGGCTGAGCCATGTCGTCCGAATGGAAACAAGCGCTCCGGCTCTGAGGGTATTCGACGCGGTACCATTTGATGGTAACAGAGGAAGGCCTCCGATGCGTTGGAAAGATCATGGGGAGCAGAACTTGAGAAAAACCACTGGCGCGCATTATTATGCTGCCAAAATCTATTACTACTGCTAAAATCTCATAAGCAATTATCGCTACAATCAAGAAGAAGAGAAGTAATTATACCCTTTAACGGCTTATTACCAATTTACCGATAGAAAGAGGAAAATTTTTTGATAGATTTTAATTTCTGCCCTCGTACACTCTCGTACAAAGGTCTACCCCACTGGAAGTCAGAAATTAAATACACAGTAGTTAAATACACATGAGGGTATTTGTATGACTATCTTCTATCTATGTAAACATGTTGTGATGTATTTTTTTGTCCAAGATTCTAAACCAGGTTCATCAACTATGGAAGCAGTTTCTAAACAATTTCCAAAAAGTTATGAATTGTTGATAGGAAATCGATGAAAACGTAAATCAAAAGTCGCAAACCAAGAATAATAATTCCATGCTTGAAAACACTTCAAGACGAAATGAGAAACAAAATTTAAAATCATCACATTTACGAAATGTAGGAAAAACACGTTGCGATGAATTCATAAATAATATTAACCCTAAAGCACACAAGTGAGCCTCTGAGGCTCAAATCTATATCATGACTGCAGTTTCTTCATGGCTTTAAAAAAAAGTCTTTCATCTTTTTGGTATTCTTCAATATAAGTTCCTTAATTAATTTAGTGTTATTAGTTTTCAAAATATAAATATATTTAATCTCAAAAAAAATTTTTAATATAAATGTTACACATTTACACATATGTGCCTAATGAGCTCCTTCATATTTTTGGGTTATTGTTATGCTATTTCAATTGCAAAAATTTATGTCAATGCAAATTTGGTTCGAATAAAAAAGAAAACGTTGATTGTGTCAGTAACTTGTGTAATAATATAAAAAAAAAAATTCATAACGGTTGATATAACTACCGTCTGTTTTGATAATCTCTAACGGAATATTGATCATTGTATAGGCATTGTTTATGTACGTTCGAAAATTTTTGTATTTATTTTCAATGATTGCTAAGTGGTACAACGTTCGCCATTTCGTTTGGATTATCTTGGTAAGTACAAAATTCATAATTCCGAGATTCTCATATCGAAAATAATTCAAAAAAACATATTTTTTTATAGAAAATGGCGAAAACTAAACTTAGTGATACACAAATTGCACAGGTTTTAGAAAACTCTGTTGAAGAAGAAGAAGAGTTCGTTCTTCCTGATTTTTCTTCTGATTCGGAATCAGAATATGTTTTTTCTGCTTCGGAAATTGAAGATGAGTTTTCAGACGATGGCGCTGAAAATATTGAGGACGCAACAGAAAATATGGCAATTTACAAAGGAAAAGATGGAACTATATGGTCGAAAAGTCCCCCACCAACCTCGAAAATTCGATCTTCCAACACAATAAACGGCAAAGTTGATAAGGTTTTATTGCCTCCAGGGAAAACTTTGGAAAATATACTTGATTGCTTCAGACTGTTCATTTCCAATGAAGTTTGTGCACAAATAATCCAATACACTAATCAAGAAGCGGAAAGGGTATATGCTAATCAGTCGATAAAATGGAAAGCACTAAACAATGATGAGTTATTATCTTTCTTCGGACTTCTTATGACAGCAGGACATATGAAATCAAACAATCAAAATTACCGTTTATTTTGGGATCGGCTTTATGGAATACCAATTTTCAAAGCAAGTATGTCAAGTCGCAGATTTGAGGAATTATTGCGTTTTATACGTTTCGATGACAAATTGACCAGATCCTCACGACGACTAGGGGATAAGTTGGCCCCTATTCGAAATATTTGGGATATGGTTAATCACAATTTAGGTAAATATTATATGCCAAGTGAATATTTAGTTGTCGATGAACAACTCATGCCATGTCGAAGCCGCTGTTGCTTTATTCAGTATCTTCCTTCTAAGCCTGACAAATACGGCATAAAAATTTGGTGGCTGTGTGACAGCAAAAACGCATATCCTCTTCGAGGAATTCCTTATACAGGAAAAGAAGGAAATACGAGAAGTGTTGGCCTTGCTAAAAATGTCGTTGAACGACTTTGTGAACCCTATTACGGGACAAACCGAAATATAACAATGGATAACTATTTCACAAGTAAAGAATTAGCAGAAAACCTTCTTGGTAAAGGACTCACTACCGTTGGAACTTTGAGAAAAAATAAGGCTTGCATCCCGCCTGAATTTTTGCCCAACAGAAAAAGAGCAGTTTCATCTACAATATTTGGCTTTCAGAAAAATATAACTATTGCTTCACATGTTTCAAAAGTCGGCAAGGCAGTTATTTTTTTGTCAACAATGCATCACACATGCAATATTTTGAAAAACGGTGAAAAAAATATTTCAGAAATAAATATGTTTTATAATGAAACCAAGGGCGGTGTTGATACATTCGACCAACTTGTACATGAATACATGACAAAACGCAAAACGAACCGTTGGTCTCTTGCATTTTTTATGAATATGTTGGATGCAGCAGGAATTGCAGCATACATTATATGGACAAAACAAAATTCTTTATGGAACAGCGGAAAGTCTAACCGTCGACACCTTTTTCTCAGAGAACTTTGTGAGCAGTTAGTGGAACCTATGATATTGAAAAGGCAGAAAAAACCACACATGAGAATGGAGACACAAAGCGTAATTTCAGATATTTTGCAAATTCGCAACGATGTATTGCCTGTAAGTAGCAATGACAACAATAATAAAAGAAAACGTTGCTATATTTGCCCTTCAAAAAAAGCAAGAATGCAAAAGCAATGTTGTAAAATTTGTAACAAAAACGTCTGTAATGAGCATTCTCAAACAACCAAAATTGCGAAAACAATAAATGAATTAAATATGTAATGAATAAAAATTTGTCAATTTATGTTTTTTTTCATGAAATAAAGATTTGAGTTATAAAAATACCATTTCATCAATATATTTACTTTTTCTTATATATGAGCCTCAGAGGCTCATTTGTGTGAATTTGTCATTTTTCAAATTGTGTGCTTTAGGGTTAAAAAAGTCAAGTGTTTCTTCAAACGATATTATTAAAAAGCCAGCCTAAAGGCGTTTCTTTAAAACTGTGAACACCAATTCTGAAAGGGTATGATTAGCGAACGTGACGACTTAAAAGTGATTTTTTCGCATTAAGAGTTTCCACTACACTCAGTTGTTTTATTTATTACTTCAGTGTAGGTTCAGAAGTGAATTAAAGTATATATAACTAACCCTATCCGGATGAACTCAATTTTATGACAAGCGAATGGTCTCCAAAATTCGTGTATGGATGAAATAATTTATGTACCTGTAGGTCTTCTGAGAATGGAAAAAATATCTTTTGTTGTGCGAAAATTATGGTTTTTAAAATACAGGTTCTCAAAGCTTTAGGAAACGTACCGAAAGTTGCAGAAATTGTTCAGATCCAACAGTTAAGCTGAAAATAGTATGTCAAGTTGTATTTGATTTCTGTATGGTTTTGGTTATCACAATTGTTTGTCAAACTACGTCTCTCTAAAACCTGAAAAAAATCAGCAAAGTTAGGAAACATTACTAAATTATACGTTTACAAAGAAAAATACCACGAAAAATATTAATGAAGAACTCCGTAACTAGCCACATAGGCCAAACACATGCATTGTCAATATATATGGGGCAAGTCCAGGGGGTTGGTTAAGTGAAAAATATTAATAATTAATTACGATTCACAAAATAACATAAAATTATTGTATGCCTTATATCGAAAACATGGAAGAGATTGTTGTTAATCAATTTATTTGTTTGTTGTTAATCAATTTATTTATTACCCACAAACAACTGCGCCCCTCCGCTTATGTTCATTAGTGAATTTTACTACTTGTACACACAAATTTTTGACTTTAATAACAACAAAGAAAATCGTATTTCATTCCTAATAATTGAAACTTTTACTACCTTTTCAGATAGTGTATAAACTTATGCCCCTTTTCCCCCTACTTTCAAATCGGAAATCTGTTGTCAAACTTTACACGACCGTTTATTATTCAATCATGCATATATCTTAAAATGTTAGTTTAGGGATAACAAAATCCATTATTTTCTAGGTAGTGATCGATATCTCAAAAAGTCGAAAATGTCGATGAAATCACAGAAATAAGCGAAGTTGACCGACATTTTAGTAGTCGTAGCATCGCTCAGGAGATTTAGATAGATCATAAAACAATTTGAAACCATTTGCGCAAACATAATGTATTTCTCTTTCTCCCGACTAATATAATATGAACCAAAAATTTTCTTTTCAAACAAAAAATATCTTTTTAACTTTCATGGAAACGTTTAGTTTTACTGACAAATTAAGTACTTTTCCCTTTACTTTTATACATCTCTTAATCTACAGAACAGAACTATAAGACATTTTTATGATATATTGTATATTTTTCTTTCAATCCAAAACCGTTATTTAGCGATATATCGAAATCTATATGACTGAGAAAAATCATGTAGTAATCCAAACCTAGCGACAGACTTTACAAAGGAATTGTATGTCCTGGTTCTTGGTTTTTTTTTTTTTTGCTGCAAACTAGAGTTATCAATTTCAGTATGCATTCCTACCCTATCTCATCAAAACTTCATGGGAATCTTCCAAAACGTGCGTTTTTTTCTCTCACAGCTTAAATAAACTTAAATCGTATTCCATTTAATGAAGCGTACATTCCTCTTTTCTCGCACGTATTTGTTTTTCGGCGTCTCCTCTCCCGCCGATTGATCGGAACCAAAACTGATATTGCTTCAAGAAGTATTTCTTGAGAGAAATAAAAAACTGCTGCACACTGAAGAAAATAATGAAAGACAGGGATTTATGTCAAGGGAGTACAGCTGAACTACTCCTACACAATGGCTCACTATAAATATATAGGTCAAAACTAGACAAGTAATGAAAGTCATGATTTAATTTTATTGCTAAAGAAATTAAATAGGTCATGAGAAAATTTGTGCGTATATCCACAGTGGACCTTTATTGGTAGAACACCTACAGAAACTGAATGGAAGTACTCTGACTGATGAAAATAATAATTTATGTGCATCTACTTCGTCTTTTTAAGACCCTGTGAAGCAGTCTATGAAAATTATACATATTATAAGTAGTTTGAAGAAAAATAAATCCTTTATTTTTGAACACAATTTTTCGCAAATGGCTTACAACTGTTTTATGGTCGATCTTTAACTCCTAAGCGATGCTGCGACTACTAACATGTCGATTATCTTCGATTATTTCTGTGATTTTATCGACATATTCCATATTATCGACATTTTCTTTCACAACAAAAATACCTGAATGGAATTACCGAAACCAAAATTGCACGTTAGCTTCAGTATCGGCACGTAGCTGTTAGAGTATCGACACCATAAACACCATTTAGAATTTTAGCGGTCTGCTTTACATTTTCGTCTTTATCAAAGAAAAACTGTAAAATGTACCGAATTTTCTCTTTCTTGGCTTCCATTGTGAACACCCTGTAACTCACAACTGAATGAAACAAACAAAAAACAGCAAACAATTTGTTAGTGTGAAATATCGCTTTGACAACAAGCATAAACTTTAAAATGGTTGATCGATACTTTACGAGATATCGATCAATACAGCCATCTACCGAGAAAATTATTGATTTCTTTTCCCCCATGCTAAAATATACAAATAGCTCTATACTATTCGAATATGAACTGTGATATATCAAAACATATGTAAATCAATTACAAAATAGACAATATAGAAAAATTGGAGGAACTTCGTTGCACTATCGCTGTTAATGAATTTCTTTATTACCCACAAACAACTAAACCACTCCGCTTATGGTCATTGGTGAATTACACTACTTGTACAAACAAATTTATGAATTTACCGACAACAAAAATTCGAATTTCATTCCTAATAATTCACCCAATGCCATCGAGATTCATTAAACGAGTCCCCGAGGACACTAACCAATACTGTCAGAACAACACAAGCTAGCCATCAATTACATTTCAATTTAATTTAGGATTTTTAGACCAAATTTAGGTCACCCAAATAGAATGGATTCAAATTTAACACACCAACCGAGCCACTAGAAATTGGATTGTCATGCAAACTCAATATTTTGTGTCAAGTTTCCAAACAAACACAAATCTATATACCCACATATATATATATATATATATAAGCAACAAATAAAATAGTAAATACTCTATAGAGGCGTGTTGTAAAGGCGAAGTAGGAGGCTAGTTGTGTTCTCCGTAGTACGTATTTCCAGCTGGTTGCTATTTAAAATGTCTATGCTTTAACGATACCTCATGGAAAAACTTTTCATAAACTATCATCTTATATCCCTTTGAGTTCCACAATTTCATCAGACTTATAAAACAATAGATAGCCTTAGTGTGCGCATGACATAAAATGATTTGTTGATCGTTATCTGAGTAAATAGAAAAGCTTTTCTGCGACAGTAAAAGCTCTCTAAGCCATCAATTCGAAAAGGAATCAAAGCTAATACTCCTTCACTTCCTCCTAAGAGCTCTTCCGAGGTGCTGCATATGGATCCAATCCTGGTAGCGAAAACCCTCATAAATCAGTGTTAAATCTTGTACTGCGACGCCACACAGTTTGAGGTAGTCCCGACAAAAGCAGTAAGGGTGAGTGCCTCAATAAGTTAAATAGTAGTTATAAGAATTATAAATCATAGCAATAACAGAGATATATTGCATTTTGCATAGGCATTCACAAATTGCAAGAAGACCAACTCGGAGCTCTTCCATTTCGCCTTTGAGTAAAGCGATAATAGCTCGATTCCATGAATTTTAAATGAAGAAGAGCCTGAGCGTGAAGTTTTCAAAACAGTTGTCACCAAAGAGAAATAAATTATCAACTTGACTTTCCCTGGGAAAACAAGATACTTGAACAATTAAGTTGCTAACCTGGAAGGCTGCGAAATGAATCAAAGGCCACGGATGTTTGAATCTCATATACTTATAAACTCTCTCTAGCTTCCTATAAAAAAAAGTTAGGGTAGTCCAAGAAAACTACCTGAATGGAAGGTAGAATCAACATCCTCCCAGCAGCAAAATCCTTCAGAAAGGTCTCCCAACGGAGCCCAAAACTATATACACAATATCCGAAAGAAACAATATCTGTGGAAAACACAATGAAATACATAAAAAATCCTTTAATGCAAATGGGGTATGCAATAACTCCTGCGGTAAAGGCCCCTAGGAATTACAATACATACAGTCTGTGTAAAAAAAGGAATCGCGATTATTCATGAAGTATAAATTAAAATTTTTTTTTCATGAAAGTATATGTAGGAGAGCCAAACGGAAGAAGAACAAGAAGTGGACAGAACTACTAACTACCTTCAAATGCGACACTACTTACTTCACGCACGGTCACCCTACTGAATGATCTGGATGAGGCGTCTGACCGAAGGAAAACCGAGGAGTTTTTAGTTTAAGTTTGAAGTCCGTGTATATAGTATTGCTTCCGGGAAATCAGTATTTAAATACTTTATAAGAAAATATATATTAAATAAGTATAAGTTTAAATAAACTGTATGCGTGTGTAATTAATAATAAACCCTGTGAAATCAATATTGTAATAAAACGTGTGCGAGTGGGTTTGATATGTACATATATATAAAACTACGAGTCGCAATTACTCAATAAGCCATGTAGTCTTCACCGTTTTCGAGTATAGCCTGGCATCTTCTTCATGCTTTGATCCAGCTTTTCTAAGTAGCTTGTCAACAAACAATACTAGATTTTGCGAACTTGATGCACGAGTTGCCTTAAATCATGGGCTAGCTGTCGGCAAGATGCGTTTTCATAGTTCCCTACACATTTTCAAAGGGGTTGGCGTCTGGGGACTGGGAAGGACAGTCCAATACCGTGGCGCCATTTTCTGTTTTTGTTGTTTCTTAATATGTTTTTCTGAGAGCAGTGATTTTGATGATGTGGGACGGTAGGATATGTTCGCCTCCTTCAGTCGACGTTCGATGGTGTTGATGCTCACATCTATTCCCTTTCTAGCAAGAACTGATCGTGCTTGGCGCAGTCGCAAAGAAGGGTCTCACTTAAAAAGTTGGACGATCACTTTATCCTAATTTTTTGTCGCCACTAGCTTCAAAGCCGCGCTCGGAAAAGTTGTTTGTACACCTTATACCGATGATTCCATATCACCGCAAACTTTTTTGATTTTTTAATTACTTTTGCAATAGCGGCGTAAGAGAATTTTTCATCGTATGCTGCATAAAAATACCGCCTCAAAACGCTTCGCATACGTCTCACTCATTTTTGGTTGGTTGTGTTCACGGGAAAGTTTCGAACGACACTAACCTGAGTTAGCACTAGCGTCGTAGCCCTTGAGTGGGACTATTGTCTAGCTAAAAGCAGAGCGAAATATATCTGGAAGTTACAAGAAAAAAAAAACGATTCGTTTCTTCTGACACAGACTGTATATCTATTTTAGATAGATTTAAGGACAGGTCAAAGCTTGTAGATGGTGGTGTTGGCGCAGCTGTCTTTGGGCCGCATTTTAAAAAATCGATATCAATGTGCGGTTTCCCCATAGTATTTCAAGCGGAGATTCATGACATAAAAATGTTGGGCACAGAATATTTTCGAAGAGGTATAGCTTCGAAGCATATCTGCATTTTATCAGACAGTCACACAGGCTGTCAAACTCGCTGGCAGCAAGGAACGCCATCTTATTAGGTAGGCCTATCGAAGCACTCGTACTACCTTGATGAAAAATTTCTCGGAGCAACCGCCAGGTGGCAGTCTAAGTCAACTGATTTGAGTTCTCGTTTTGTTGTGTTAAGTTGCCACGTCTGCGATTAACATTACTACCAAAATTTTACCGTCATTGCTTGAGATTATAAAAATTACGCCATCTTGAGTAAATGTACCTATGCACGCGTATTCGATTCGAAGACAACAGCCATTTATAAGAGGCATGGACGCTTCAGGAGAGATCGTGAGACCAGCGAGTATGACAAATGTAGTGGTAGTCCGCCGACATCGAAACTGATGAACACATAAAAAAGTGTAGAAAAAGATGGCCTTACAGTAGCACTTAACTTTACAAATATCTATAAAACAAATTGCTTATAGCCGTATCGACAGGTGTAATATTTTTTCGAAGCATAAAATAAAAAAAAACTCACTGCAAATTAAGCATCCAACGGTTGTTAGAGGACTTGGGCATAGCTTATGGATTCGTTCAGGATATTTCGGTTAATGATTTGTGTTTGCGCTGTGCTGCAGAGTTGGCCCCAATGGACATGAATTTCATACAAAAAAGGGACCGCGTTGATATCACCCAACATTCATCAAACACATCATTACTGGAGACCAGACATGGGTTTATGCGTACGCAATCCAGACATCAGGCGAGTGAGTGGAGAGCTTCGGCATTGTATACCACAAATTTACGAGAAGGTCAGATAGTTGATAAGGATTTGTAGGAGAATGAAACAAACACCATCCAACAGCCATCGAATTCACCTGATTCGTCTTGTTGCGATTTTTTTTCTGTTTGCTCGAATCGACGTTTTAACAGCCGAAAGGAAGTAATGAAAATCCAAAAACGGCTATATGACTATACCGAAAATAGAGTTCCAGAAATGTTTCGAGAGTTTGATTAAACGCTGGCATAAGTGCGCTGCAGTTGATGGTGAATACTTTGAAGGCGAAAATATCACTTTAGAGGAATAAATTAGTATTTTGATTTTTTGAAATATATATTCAGATAACTTTTTAATCAAAGTGCTTAGCAACGACTGAGAAGATACAGGCCAAACAGTTTTGCGCTCTTTCTAGAAAAGTATCACGTAGACTCCTACAGCTGGCTAGGGAGAACTTAAGAATTCTCATTTGATACAGGGCATTGCAGTTTTTGGTATAATTCCGTACTCTCGTAAGACTAATACTCATTTACCTACATATGGTATGTAGAGGCTTTGACTGTAAGTCCACTGTAATATGGAATAAACATCTTGTAGAAGTATTCATATTCAGTTATAGGCTGGCGGAGAGACACAATAAGCCACATTAAATGGTTTTTCCAACGAAGCTCAGTTTCGCGTTTTTTTTCTTCTAGATAACGCATAAAACTATTTTTATGTTTACCAGTAGGAAATTTAGTACAATTCTGGATTGAGTAGCACTGATCCTACAGGGTATGTACGCACACCTACACATACGCTATGAACTGTAACTGCAGCCTTGCACTCACGCACCCACACAAACCGGGAAATTCCAGTGAACAGAACCACGAAGAAATGGAACCGAATTAAAGTGAGAAACAAACAATAAACCCGTTTTATTTGCGAAAATGCAAATTTACTGTTCGCAAGCTACACTTGACAGGACACCACCAAAGCCGAGCACAATCAGGCATGGAGACACCAATGACATAAAAAGAACAAAGAAAAATAAATAAATGACAAGCATATTGAGGCTGCAGGTTAACAAGGTGATGTCTGTCTGAAACGGGATTCAGGGGGATGTTGAGGGATGTGAGAGAAAGCATGAGAATATATGTGAGTAAGAATGTTGAGGTAGGTACATAGTAGTGCTATGGTTAGGCGGAGTAGTGCAGAAATAAAGGTAATTGTTGGGAGATTGCTGTGCATACATATGTAGGGCAACACGTTAGGCTGAACAAACACAATAACACAACAGCAACTGGTATAATAAAAGCTGAGCAAAATGCAAATACTTCAGCACTTGAGAGTACCAACGCAATATAAAAAGGATAAGTAAACTTACGGTAGATGATGCCAAGTAAATAAATAAACTTTCGGTGAGCAAGAAAATACTGGTAGTTTAAAACGGCATGTCACTGGCTCAATTAGTTAGGAAAATACATATGTTTTGTATATCTGTATTGTTGCTCACCTCGTAGCGTGTGTCGATTTCAGGTAATTTCTCCAAAAACTCTTCGACCATGATTCATTAAGACGCCCAAAGAAATTGAAGCTGCCTTTTCTAATAAGTTTTTCGTGTGTTTCTTTCCTTTTATGTTTTTTGTTTTCTGTTTCTGTTGTTTGTTTTTTGTGAGATTAGTGTTTACACTTCAGTGGCTTAAAAATTATTGTTTTTAATAAAAAGTTTTTCGATATTTATAAATCACACAAATGTTTTTATTTTTATTTTCTTTCGTCACTCAACCTCTACACCCCAGTTTGATAGTTGCTTGTGTTCACAGCTGTTGTGGCAGACTTAGTAGTCACAAAAACTCTACAATTTCACACTTGTTGAAGTGATGAACGGATTAAATGTGATTATACTGTTTGTAATACTTATTTGCTATACGCATTTGCCCCGCCCCTTTGCTGGTTATTCACTGCGAAATTTGTCTTCTAGAAGGATAATTTTAGTGCTTCCACTGCATCCACTGCTGCTGCACACGCACATCTACGTGCGACGAAATCAACCATGCCTTGACTAACTAACTAATTTACAAGCCACCACACGAACACACCGCACCACGTCTCACCTGGCGACTCCACACCGAATGTACTGAACAACTTAATCTCACAACGCGAATTATTTATACGCAATGCTGTAAGAGTGTTCCTCTGCTGCCATGTGCTGCCGACTTACTGAATCACCGCCAAAATTGTCCAAATCCCTCTCTGCTCGCAACACATATGCCCACACACTAACACACATTCAACTCTCGACTATCACAAACATACAGCTAAACTAAACAGAAACCCATATTATTTGTATATACCCAATACGCCAGACACTATCAAATCACATAGAGCACCGCACAACACACACCAGCCGAAAACTGAAATGTGACTAAAAGCGACCTCTGTCAGTGCACAAGTCGAACTGAGCATTCGACAAGAAGCCAGCGTGTCTATATGATAAAAATCGAAAGGACACTCGCACATTTATGGCGTGTGAAAGTTGCAAATGCTGTTGAGCAAGCTATGTAGGTATGTATGTTTATCTGTGTATTTGTGTTTGTATACATGTACATGGGATGCCATCCACCAACCAACACTACTGCCCATGTGCCGAAGTACCAAAGTATGGTACTCGAGTTGAGTCGAGTCGAGAGTCATGAAGTCGGAGATTGTCGCATCGATGGTGGCTGTTGATGATGGCTGGTTGATATTAATGATGTGGACGAATGGATGTTGGCGAAGTAACGAGTAAACGAGCGACGAGCGACGGGTGAGCGGTTAATGCGCTCAGGCGCGCAAAAGAGCATATAACTAGTGAGAGTGGCGAGTCAATGGCCGCAACAAAAATCAAACAAATATAAAACAGGGGGAGAAAAGTATAGAGCTGTAGTGAAATCTCGAGATTTAAACTCGGTTCATAGCTCAACATTGAGTAAGCATCGAAGCTGTAGCCAACTTTAAACCGATAATGTTTTATTAAACATTTAATATTAGCAAACATTGTGAAAGCAGTTTAAAGACATCAGCATAGCAGTAGATTGGTTATGATTTTATACTCATCGCAGTTTTAGTGCATTGGATTATTATAACTTTGTTCACTTAAAGGTGTTTGAAAGATTTGTCAAATAAACTTTAGTCAACTGATCACTTTTTCCTATCACAGTATGAAATTAATTACTTCTAATGCAATTTTTTACCTATTAAGCTTTTGTGCTTATAGTTTAACTATCCGCTGACTAAATGTTGAATAAAAATATTAAATAGTACATACTTTTTAAATGGAAATAAGTTATTTTGTTCAAGTCCACAGAATTCTAGTAATCAGCTCAGATTGACAAGAGAAATCGATTTCGCCACGTGTATCAATTCAACCGTTCACGCAGTAGGTAGCTCGAGTAAGTTTGGTATAAGTTCGTACAGAAAACATGTGTTTTGAATACATATATATTTTCAGTTTAATGAACCCTAATTAATCGATGACAACCCCATATACAAAAACGGCTTAGGCTTACTGACATATGTAAGTATATAATTTTCAAGTAAAATTACGCTACAATAAATATAAAAACTTTTGTATAAATAAAATTAATCAGGTACGAGTTTCAAGAAGTTCATATACATATGTATGTGTATACATACGGCGGCTGCCCTCGGCGAATAGGTTATTGAATGACTACCATTCGGTAATGCACAGGTTCGAATCTCCGTGCATGAACATCAAATATAATCAAATATACAAAACAACAAGTGTATACAAAACAACTGTTTCGTGTGCTCAACTTATTACCAATGTAAGCAAAACAACATTAACACTAGCAGCGTCAGAACATAATGTTTTTAACGGGCCTGTTACCTTCAACATACTTACAGTACTAAGATAGTAAAACTGGCACTAACAGCATGTTTTGGGCTATTAAACAGTAAGCATCACTGCATAAGCTGTAGAAGAGTTGACCATTCACTCACTTCGTTGCAATATTCCAGCAGATAATTCTCCAGCAGCTGAACTTTCTTAACATCATAATTTAATAAAAACACTCTCTCTCTCTCAATCTCTCAAACAGACTCTTTGCATGGCTTTTCATGCTCGCACTTATCGCTCTACTTATGGGACGGTATCAGAGCAACGTGTATGGCAGCCAATAGCATCAATTCATTGACAACCAAACGAAGTTAATTTTATGTACTCCACTGCGTATGTGGAACATTGAATAAGTAGCAACAACAGCAAGACGAAAGCACTCAGCAAGAGTAACAGTTTAATAACGTTAAGCTGATTGTTTTTCAAGTTGCGTACTCAGCGTTGCCAACGCAACTGTTAATGATGGCGGTGCTGTTGTTAACGATGGTACAAAAGCTGCAGCTGAGCTGCTGACGATGTTTTTTCCGCGATGTGATCCCTAACGTCACATACCTTGAGGTGGTGATGCGATTATAAATACAGCTGCATGCATACATACATGCATATGCAATACGTATATACCCTGTAGGATTTGGAAATTGACTTAGAGTACTCTATAAACTACACCGTAGGCGATTAAAAGTGGTCCAAAGTTTGAAACAAGCGTATGCAAAATTCAAAATTCTACCTACAAGTATTTTTGTAATCTAGTTTGTAAAATTGTTGTATCACAGACTGAAAGAAAATGAAATGAAATGAAAAATTTCTTTTCCTTGCTTGGGACTAATTTTCTCCTTCTGCATTACATTGAGACCAGATGTAGGTCAGATGGACTCTTTTACCATACAATCGATGGAGACTCTAAAAGGAGGAGTAATTCTACTAAAAATAGTCGTAGGGCAATTGTTAGTATATAAATGAACAATTAAAACATTAATATTACCACTCCATAAATGCATAACTTTTTATTCGTAAATAAAAACTAAAAAACTCAAAAACTGTGTTTTATAATTTACTTAACTCTATTAAGAACTTTACTAACTTGTGAAATTAATAAATAATATTCTTGTTATATATTTTTTAGGCTATGAAAAGTTGTTTGCTGTTTTACAAACTGGAAGCATTTTCCACTCTATTAATATCCTTTATTGAGGCGCCTGACTAAAGAGCTCCTATATGGTAAGAAAAATAATTATTAACTTTTTTCTTTACTTTAATGGTAGGAATGTTCGTCTAGCTTCTTTTACTTTTATACATACTTATATAGTATTATTATATTATATAATACCAGTCTTAATCACAGAAATTAAATAGATGTAACGCCTTTCCAAGACCCTCCACACCAAACCATTACGAAAGCTGGATGGTGACCACGCTGAACCCTTGGAACAACATTTTTTGTGTCTTTAGAAGTCTTAGCATACATTTCGTCGATTTTATTATTAAAAACTTCTTCAACAGTGAAAATTTTCTCATCTGTGAAAATAATGTTTTTTATGGCCGTTGACCACGTGCTGCTTGTATCTGTCGAGTCTAGTTTTCTTCAAGCGCGTTGTCAAAAGATGACCAGTTGAGCGACGGAAGGCTTTCATGTGGAGATTATCTCTAATTAGTCTTAATATGGATCTGATCGATACATTAATTTCCCTGGACATTATTTTCTGCTTTCCAAGACGGCTTCTGCGAACTATTTCTCGAACGGGTTTTATGGTTGCACTGGTTCGAACCACGCGAAGACAAACGCTTACTTTCCTGTCTGTCATCTTAGACATTTGAAAAAACGTTTGATCGTATAGTAAACAAATATTCTCGAAATATTCAGTTTTTTCAACAATTCGTAAATCTCACTAGCACTTTTACCACACTTTTGTTATGCAATCACTGCAATGCTATTTTCCTGAGCTCCCCAATCCATTTTTAACAAGCGAAATTTGCCACAAAACTGAGTATAATTTATGAGTAGACAATGCGTACGAACAAAAGCAAAAATAACGGAACTTTTCCTGCGAATTCATTCTCGCCATATGAATTGTAAAAATTTCACAGAATTTATGGCAAGACTAGACTTAAACATATTTTGTATATTGGCGCATATTCCATTTATTGGTTTTTTGGCCGAGCTACTCTTTCTATTTGTGGGATGCGTCTTGATGTTGTTCCATAAATGAAGGGAGCTACAGTTCTAAGCCGACTCAGAATTACAAATGGTTTCTATAAAGGGCTCTTTCATGCCGTTGCCTGCCGAGGGGCGACCGCTATTAGAAAAATAGTTTTCCCTGATTTTTTGTTCGTGCGCGAGTTTGTGGGGGTCGGTCATACATTTGGACTCGATTGGAGTACTCTAAATGGGTCAAAGTGGGATTTTTCAAAATTTGCCCCTACCCAAAAGTTAGACCAAAATTGGGGGACATCAGAATTCGTTTTAGAGGTATGGTTCCTTCGGCAAAGTTTCTTATTTTGATCCCTAGAATATGATTTTCACAGAGCAATGGGCGATTTTTTTGCCTCCCCACAAATCGACCCGGCCTAATATATATATATATTGGTCGAGCTCCTCCTCCTATTTGTGGTGTGCGTCTTGATGTTGTTCCACAAATAGAGGGACCTACAGTTTCAAGCCGACTCCGAACGGCAGATATTTTTATGAGGAGGTTTTTCATGGCAGAAATACACTCGGAGGTTTGCCATTGCCTGCCGAGGGGCGACCGCTATTAGAAAATGTGAATTCCGTATGGCAGTCACGCACAAACCCATTCGGCTACGGCGGCCGCCAAATTATTTTACTAGATTATAATATCTCTAAGGGAAAACATGAATACAAGCACCTCACTTATTTTTTGCAACTTCGCGACTAATAATTTCACTTCACACCAAAGAGTATCAATTCAGCAAACAAAACAGTTTAAAATTAAAAAAAATAAAAATCATCAACATATTTATTATTTTTGAACTACTTGTGGTCTACTCACAATTGTCCTCAACTTTTTTCACACATAGTACGCATCCGTACATGGGTACATACGTTAGCGGCCAAAAACTAAGGGTACTTTGGAAAACGAAATGTTGCGCATCATTTTGCCGGATATGTTGTCGAACATGTCCTATATTTAGCTGCATTATAACAAGGGTGTGTATGCATATATGTGTATGTGAACATGTGTAACCACTTAATTGCAAATGTGCAAGTCTTTTTCGTACCTCAGCGCAGGAATGCAACGAAGTGCAGGAAATACATACAAAGAATGAACGGCAGGGGACATTTATGGGACATTTATGAGACACATAAGTATGTACATACACTGAGGTGCACAAAAATGTTAACAACTTAGGTTTCCATTATATCTTAAACGAAACCATATTTTTTTAACGAAAAATATATTTAATTATAAATTATATTAATACAGTTAAAAATTCTCCGAATATAGCGAATTTTTTTTATATGGTATCGATTGTAGAAAAATCCTTGTCTTCAAAAAGTTTTGTATTATTTTTTTTTTTTGTGTAATCAACTACGACCCACCTATTCTATTCCTTCGGGTCTAAGCAATTTCAATTTGAATTCATCGGAAAATATTATATTTCTACAGCTTTTTGCAAGTCGAACTTTTTTCAACCAAAAATAATTTTCTATAGGCTTTTTGGCAAATAATCTTGCCTCATGCAGTTTCCGTCGAACCAATGGTGTATTTGTTTCTGTTCTATCTTTCTTCCATCACTTTCCACAACATTCTTCTAATACCATAAGCAGTTGGTAAACGATCACGTGAGCATATTATTTTTAACAATCGACCTTCCCGAGTAGTTTTTCGTTCCCAACCGAATCCTTTTTGCATTCCAGAGATAGAGTATCCCGACGAGCATTTAGAGAATTTGCCTATTACTAAATCTACAAGCCGGACCAAAATTAATCCTATTATTTTGCTTTTGACAAAATTTGTTACTAAATAAATAAAACATGATTTTGAGTGATGGTAGTCTTTATTTAGAAGTTCACAAGTGTCAAATATGATTCCGTACGACGCCATTTCCAAAAATTGTTAATACTCATATAGGGGGATTAATTTGGTGCCATCTTGCACTAAAACTTAAATTTCTTAAACGTAGTGTAACATTTTTCTTGTTATCAACTTCGGTCGTTTCATTCCAATCGCTGTTGGACTATCACTTATGACCGCTACTGTATCTTTCTTTACAAATACAAACTATTTCGCGTTTACATATACTCGTACTTTTTTGCATTAAACAAGCAACTCTTTTAGGAAAACATAGTTTTATGAACGCCTTGGTTTTTCAAAAATGGCTGGAAAAGTTTTAATATAACTTTAGAATTTAGTATTAGAAAACTAGTTTTATCCGCCCATGTCTTGTTGATTCAGGCGAATGAATATCAAACGAGCAGTTTCGATTTGTGGTATTTTGCATTATCTTGCATTATTAATCGGTATGAGTCATAACCAATTACGCTGCATATCTGGATATTGCAAGAGAGGCAAGTAATCGTTAAAAAAATAACAAAAATACAATCAACTTTCGATTATTATTTTTTTTTTATGTTGGTACTCTAGTTTGTTGTGAGAAACATAAATAAGACAAGTTAAAAGCGTGTTCGGTGATTTTCTGCTATCGACAAAATGGATCAAAGAAGTTGAATTTCAATTTTGTGTAAAAACTGGAATAAACATACTTATATTTTCAAGGCAGGCAATGCCGCTGAGAAAAACCACCTGTGCTGTATTTGCATTTCCTTGATTAATTTCGCATCACTTTACTTCACTTTCAACCTTAATACATATTTTAAAAAACGTCTGGGAAAATTAAATGTGTTTAATTTCACAAGTTAACTGTAATGGTTGAGGTTAGTTGAGAAAAAGGGCCGTTTTCTTTTCATTTTTGTTTGTAACTTATTAATTCTTTTGTTATAACGGTTAATTTATTTATATTTTTAGTCATAGAAACTGTGATTTGACAATTGTATGCATTTCTGCGAGCGATGTAATGCCTGCTGCTACCAAATTGTGCCCAAGTCTCGAACAAAGTTCAGGTATTCCGGTTCATTACAAACTATGTAAGTATGAATGAGTGAACAACCCCCAAAAGGTTCAGTAAAATTTATTTAAAAATCGGCTCTTTAGACCTAAATGTGTTTGAATTTTATTATTTACTATTTCCAAGAATTTCTTTCTTGCATCCAAAGTTGTGCCCGATCATAGTGCGGCTTGGTAAGTATGAGAATTCTCTACGGTAGCAAAGCGGTATGACGAAAAGCAGAGAATCACCGAACTACGTATTCGGTCTCAAAAGTTCAACACAGCTTTAGCGAAGAAAACCCGAACTTTTTTTATCGCTTACCTCTTCATATTCATATCCAAACACAAAGCGAGAAAGGCTATCCAAAGAAGAACTAAAGCTACCATTGGCTCAAGCGGTCATAAAAATCGCAGTTTGATATTCTTGCTGAACTAACCCATAAGGACTCAAGGAAGGGTTATGTAAATCTTACAAGATAAACCAACAAATGTGGACTGGGGAAAAAATACTCGGAAGCGCTAGGCAAGAATTCAAATATATATATTTATATCAAGCGGAGATCTACGCAATAGAAATATGCGCCCACTTTCCCCCTGAACACAATTACATATAACAACAGAAGCACAACTATCTTTACTGATAACTGGGCAGCAATCAAAGTTCTCAACACTTTCCGGATTACATGAAAACTGGCGCTGGAATTCCTTAATAAGCTGAGTACCTTAGACCAGAACAATCAGATATATATCCTATAGGTTCGAGGGCACATAAGAATTACTGGAAACGAAATGGTAGATAAATTAGATAGGAAAGGGTCGGCCTTTCCATTTATATTTCGTTTTGTGTTTTAGGAAAATATAACTTCTCTCTTATACGGTAAGTAGAGGAAAGGAAAAGATCATAGTACTTGGGCAGGACACCAGGCTTATCGCAAAGAAGAAGATTTCAAGATTTCATAGAATCAAATAAGAAAAATATTTTAATCATCATAGGAATTCGAGTAGTAGATTGAATCATCATCTTACTAACCTGGAAATATACTCCAATAGAATTTGCAGGTTCTATAAGGATTAAGATGAAATCACTAAACCTGTGCTGGAATTGTGACCAGCGGGGCAAACACCTGTAGAGGATGTATTATATAACTTAATGTGACTAAAATAGGACAAATAGTATAAATGAAAAAAAAGGATTTTGAGTGATGGAAATCCTTATTTGAGCTTTACGCGCTCCATTTCTTGTAAACTGCAGCTATTTTTCTAGTAGGTGTCAAATACGATTGATGTACAACGCCATTTGCAAAAATTATAAATCTTCCGATGATTAATTTTGTACCACCTTGCACATATGCACAGATTTTGCATAAGCATCTTCACATTTTAGTTGCAAAACTCTCGTAAATGCGATTTCATTCCACATTTCTTGATTGGTTTAAGTCCGTAAACAAATGGTTCGAATCTCTTTGAAACACCAAAATGAAGAAAAAAGGTTTTGTCTAATAGCGATAGTCCCTCGGCAGGCAATGGCAAGCCTTCGAGAGTATTTCTGAAATAAAAAAAGCTACTCATAAAAAAAGTTTTGCCGCTTATTAATGATATTTGTTTATTTATGATATTTCTCAATACTTTGTAAGAGCACAATGTGTTTTATATGCCGGTGACTTTTAGGTCTATCTATAACTGGCTCCGGTTAGCACGTGAAAGAAACGACTGACGCGCTTTGTTAAACTAAATATGGTAAATAAGAGAATTATCCTGTAGATGAACCTTTAGAATTCAATAAGCTATTAACAAAAATTAAGGGTAATATTTTAGATATTTCCTTACTTAGAGATTTTTTCGAACAATAGTTAATTTGAGCTCCAAAAAAATTAATATCTTCCCGAAGTTCATAGAGCAGTAGCGGCATCTTCTTTCGAAATGAGGAAGAATTTGCCGTTACAGTGAATAGCGAGAATTATCAAGCCATTTTGAACGAATTTTTGTTTCCAAAAATTAGTCAGCTAAACATCGACGACATTTCTTTCCAACAAGGCGGCACAAACTGGAAATTCCGTTTGAAATTACTTATTATTATTATTATTCGTTTTAAATTCTATCTGAATTACAATCTATTGACTTGAAATAAATAAATAAATAAAGGAAATGCCAAAGAAATTAAGTTATTCTGTTACACATGCAGGTTGTGTTGATGAAAAAATATGTAAAATATATGTATTTTATAAGCACATACCACTATTGTCATAGTTTGAAACACCAAATTATTTTAATTGGGCACGTACAGCGGATAGACTATCTGTCATTCACTTTCGATCCATCTAAGTTATATATTTAGTAATCAATATTTTTTATCCAATAAATTTAAGTACATTTGTTTTTTTGTTTTGGATCACATTTATTCCTGCCTTTACTTTTACATTTGTAACTGTCTGGTGACAAAGAGAAACTAAATCGAAAAACCGAAAGTAATAATAATTGTAGATGAAGGGAAAAAATAATTCTCTTTGATAAATTAACACGTCACCAATAGACCAACAATCCAACTCGCGCCATTTAATCGGAAAGAAAAGTGCGTAAATACCCTGCAAGAAAATTGTATTGGTTTCTAATTGGAGCGTTTCTGTTTTTTACAAGCAGTCATTAAATTACACAACCGAACACCCAGAAAACTCCAATTGGTCATTTTTCCGAATATTCCATGCCATTTCTTATATCTGTATAAAAATACAATATATTGAGCACAATGAGGGCACAACACCGTCAAGATTTTGTTTTTAAATAACGCGAGTTTTGAGCGACTTCAAATTTGTACGTTATTATAATGAACTAATTTTTTTATTCAATGAGCTATAGAAGTGCATACTCGAACTTTGATGAAAATGTGTTATTTTTTTTTTTTTTGCAAAAATTTTTAAACTGGTTTTATTAGAGAACTAGCCGTATTTTCATTAAAAAACTATTAAAGTTAAATATGAAACAGATAAATTGTGAAAACTTGTGAATATAAAAGAAATATTGAACTGGCCAACAAAATTGCAACTTTTGTCTTATGATTGAGTTTTATCACTTGATGTCAACTAATTTGACGTCACTGATTCTAAATATCTTCTTCTACTTAATTGGCACGATAACCGCTTACGCGATTTTGGCCGAGTTTAACAAAGCGCGCCAGTCGTTTCTTTCTCGTGCTAACCGGCGCCAATTGGACACACGAAGTGAAGCCAAGTCCTTCTCCACCTGATCTTTCCAACGCAGAGGAGACCTTCCTCTTCCTCTACTACCACCAGCTGGTACCGCATCGAATACTTTCAGAGCCGGAGCGTTTGTATCCATTCGGACGGCATGACCCAGGCAATGTAGCCGCTGGATCTTTATTCGCTGCGCTATGTCTATGTCGTCGTAAAGTTCATACAGCTCATCGTTCCATCGCCTGCGATATTCGCTGTTGCCAACATGCAAAGGTCCAAAAATCTTACGCAGAATCTTTCTCTCAAACACTCCAAGCGTCGCTTCATCGGATGTTGTCATCGTCCACGCTTCTGCCCCATACAATAGGACTGGGCATGATGAGAGTCTTGTAGAGTGTTAGTTTTGTTCGTCGAGAGAGGAGTCAATTGCCTACTTAGTCCAAAGTAGCACTTGTTGGCAAGAGAGATTCTACGCTGGATTTCAAAGCTGACATTGTTATCGGTGTTAATGCTGGTTCCTAAGTATACGAAGTCCTTTACAGCCTCGAAATCATAACTGTCAACAGTGCGTTGGGTGCCGATACGCGAGTGCGTCGACTGTTTGTTTGATGACAGGAGGTACTTCGTTTTGTCCTCGTTCACCTCCAGAACAATTCGCTTTGCCTCTTTATCCAGTTTGGAGAAGGCAGAACTAACAGCGCGGTTGTTAATATCAGTTAATAACAGTGACTTTGAATGTTACCTGGAACCGCCAAGACCATTCAACCAAGATGATTTAAACGAGCTTATCAGGGATTTGGGTGTATCAAAGTCTGTTTCTGAACTTTTGGCTAGGCTAAAAGAAAGAAACTTGGTAACAAAGGAAACTTAAATTTCGTATTACCGTTCAAGAGAACAGAGTCTTCTGAGATATTTTGCAGAAGAAGATGACTTTGTATTTTGTAAAGATATACCGGGTTTAAGGGGGGCCTTTTATCAGTGGCTTCAAAAAAAGGTGTTTTTCAATTTCAATCTTTGAAGCGACGGATCCAATCACGGCACGTTGTTTCACTAAAGCAGCATCATTTTTCTATCAAAAATGTTTCCAAAACTAAGTACAGAAAAGATAAAAGAGGGAATTTCTGATGGTCCACAAATATGATCTTTAATAAAATACTCAAATTTTACGGTCGTTATGACAGAGATCGAGAAAAACGCTTGGAATGAGTTTGTTTGGCTTGTTTAAAATTTTTTGGAGATCACTTTCAAAGTCTCGGATGTAACATTAGCATCAAGTTACACTTTCTTGATAATCACCTCGACTATTTCTCTGCCAATCTTGGGGTTCTAAGTGGAGAACAAAGAGGGCGTTTCCATCAGGACCTTCGTACAATGGAGGAACGCTATCAAGCAAATGGCACACACATGATGGCTGACTATTGTTGGAGCATTCAGAAAAGCTCTCTGCCTGCAGCTTAAAAAAGAAAATCAAACCAAAGAAAGTTTTCTTCAAGTTAAAAACTTAATAAAAATGATTATCTTTAAATATTAGTATTTTGTTATAAAAAGGCTTGTGTGTCATATTGTGGTGTTAAGTTTTGAGATATGGCTACAACAATGTGAATATGTATGTCCAAGCTGTCATTGCCATCGTAAAGCTTGACGATTTTAGTAACATTGGTGCACATACCTTTTTTTTTCTTTTTTTTTTTGTTTTGTTTAAGGCCGCTGCGCATTGGCTGATACTGCAAGATGGTCATGTAACATGCCCATGGATTTAGACATGCTTGGGCAATAATAGTTCCATGCGTTCCATAGTCGTATACTCACTATTTCACCAACGTTTGGCAGTCCAACACATTTGTGCGTTGAATACCGCATAGTTTGGCAATCCTTCCAAAAAATGCTCGTTTCAGTTGCTGCGAAAGTTGGTTCAAGCGCTTGTGAATTTATATGTTGGTATTTTCGACAATATTTTCAAAAACAATAAAGCTAAACATATACTTACTTAGGAACTTAGTCTAGTCACAAAAGACTACTATTTATATTTCTATTGCGTTCTTAGTTAATTGAATGTCTTGCTAGTCTTTCTGTTGATTGTCCTTCGCCATGTTGTTTTCGGTCTAGCCCTATTTCCTCTTCCTTGTGCTATTTCGCTCACAGGTTTGCGTAAAATGTAAATTCATATTAAGTTGTAATTTTTGACCTGAGTATTTAAAAAAAAAGGTTCAAAATTCATAACGCAGCAAAATATGTATATGTATATATTGGATGCGTATATTAAAAATTCGAGAAATTTTTTTGTGGAACATGTTAACGCATTAGCTCTCTCACGAAAGGGTAGCTTCGTTTTTTTGTTCAAATAATATGAATTTCTAGCTGTTATTAATTTCGTAGAGAAAGATGGCCACTTAGCCCACTGCGGTAAGGAGTCGTTAGTGAGCGAGTTGATAGGTGTGCATACACTTAATAGCCGCAGCTGTCCTGGTCACTGGCCAGGCGAAATGGTAACTTTTCTACACAGTACAACAGTCAATTGTCTAGTACCTACGATTTCAAGGCCGCTCCAAATTCCCAAGTAAATTCATAAGTAATGTATACTCACACCTCGTATATTCGTATATCTATATATTAGGCCGGGTCGATTTGTGGGGAGGCAAAAAAATCGCCCATTGCCCTGTGAAAATCATATTCTAGTGATCAAAATAAGAAACTTTGACGAAGGAACCATACCTCTAAAACGAATTCTGATGTCCCCCAATTTGGGTCGAACTTTTTAGTTTCTTTTCTATAACTCACTTAAATTAATTTTTTCATTTACATACATATGTTCTGACTAAATAAATTTCTTAAGAGAAAAAATAGATATTATTATAAATAAATAATAAATATTGTATTAATATAAATAATTAATAAATATTATTATAAATAAATAAAAATAAAGAAAAAACATAGCCATTTAGCTGATTTTTTCATGTAAAGGCCAAAAATGGTGATATTTTGAAATTGGGGGACATCAGAATTCGTTTTAGAGGTATGGTTGCTTCGGCAAAGTTTCTTATTTTGATCCCTAGAATACGATTTTCACAGAGCAATGAGCGATTTTTAAATCGATCCGCCCTACTATATGTATACTAATTACATTTCTATATGCAGGTAGTCGTTCATAGCAAAATAATTACAGTAGCGAAGTAGATCTACTGAGTGACTTGTAGCGCTTTCCGCTATAAATAAGTTGGTGAAGAAAATCCGATAAATGCACAAACATTCCTTTGAACCGAAGCGAATAAATCAAACAAGCAAATGAAATAAATAAAAAATGCAAATAAAATATGAATGTGCCCATGAAGTATGAGCTGTTTGTCGAAAGGTAATGTATTCAATGAAAACTTATTGGTTATGAAACCTCGACTAAATATTATTACACTGTACAGCACTCGGCTAATCAGCTGTTTCTTTGATTTTAAATTTAATATTTATTACTAAATATTACTCCCTTTTTGTTAATTTTTTTTTTTATAAACAGTAAATAATTTTTTTTTTATGGCTCAAAAATCGCGTTAAGTTTTTACATCTTTTTTGCTGGTGGTGTTGTGCAGTTTCTTCAGATAGCAAAAAATGTATAACGTCGTTATATCTAGAACACTTAAAATGTGTACCTTATTACACCAAAATTCAATGGGCTATAAAACTGCACACCCAGAATTTTTCTAAAATTCTGATTCAAAATTGAGAAATTTTTATGAAAATTTATTGATCTTTTTTTTCTCAAAAAAAAATTAAATAGAGAATAAATAAATACTCAAAACGTCACAATATGCCGTGTTGATGTTATTGTAAACATAGCTGTATATACGTATGCGTTTTGAAGTTCATTACTTTTACCAAACGCAAATAAATGTTAAAAAGTTCTGTAAATAATAGTTTCGTCAAAAGAAACTTATTTACAACCGTATAATTTTCTCATTGTATGATAGTTAATTTCCGAGCAACTTTTTTTTATGAAACAGAGAAGCTTTAATCAAAATCGAAAAGCTCATCGTTCGTTTTATCAAATCAATGATAATCATATTTACTGGTCTCACACAAAGTGTTTCCAAAGCAATTAAAAGTACAGTTGCATGGAAAAAGGGGTAAAGCTTTGTATTTTACGGATTTATAGATGTACATTTGTGTGTTTATACATACACATATGTAACATAGTTGTTATATGGTATACATAGAAGTTCACTTTGTATTTGCTTAAGATTTTCACTGTTCTATTCTATATGTCTACTGATGTACATATGGATGTGCCATGATTGATATCTTGTTTTTCGTTGAAATTTCGGAGAACCCAGTAGGAAAGTCGACAGGTAACTGATAACCAGCACTGAAGGGTAATCATTATCACTTCCTTACAAGTACAAGGTTTTCCAATAAGAGGTGTTATTTTGATATTCAAAGAAAAATGCTATTTTTTAATATAAATGATCGGATGTTTATTTCATTATAAAGACGAAGGTATCCCGTAGAAGTGAAAAATATTATAACATCAGGCAAATGACCACCACGATCACGCTTACAGGACAATATCCTTTTCATGAAATCTTCCATAACCGAATGGCAAAGTGGCTGCCCTATGTCCTCCTCGTAAAAGAGCAATGGTTTCGTTGCTTGTGTGGCACGTAGCGCCATCTTGTTGAAAATAAATAAAATAAATAATAATACTTCGGCCATAAAAAATCGTTAATCATCTCTGGATAGCGCAATTCAATCCAAAATAACACCTGTTATCGAAAAACCCTTTAAATGGAATGGAATTACAGGTTATACTAGTTTTCATTGTAGGTCCTTAAATCATTTCTGAACAAATTACAGTAAAACTCCTCATAACCGGCCACTCACAGATGCGGTGTGTGCACTTTACTCTACAAATTCATAATAATTTAACAATGCGTGTTACATATGCAAACATATGTAAAGGGTAATTTTTTAAGAGCTATAGGAAAGTTTTTCAAAAAAACACACGTAAAATACAGAAAATTGCATGAAATTTTTATTTAAATCGAGAGTGCAATCCATATAATTTAATGTTTGAAAATTATTTCATGCAAATGTTGACCGCGACTGCGCTTCAAATGGACCACCCTCTTAGTCCAATTTTGGCATACTCTTTTCAATGTTTCGGCCGGTATCTCACATATAAATGCTTTAATGTTGTATTCCAATGCGTTAATTGAAGCAGGCTTGTCTGAATAGACATGAGCTTTAACATAGCCCCACAAAAAATAGTCTAAAGGCGTTATATCGCACGATCTGGGTGGCCAATTGATAGGTCCCGAACGTGAAATAAAATGTTCAGCGAACTCGCCTCTCAACAAGTCCTTTGTTACGCGTGCTGTGTGGCTTGTGACACCGTCTTGCTGAAACCACATGTCATGCAAGTCAAACTCTTGCATTTTGGGCAAAAAAAAGTTGGATATCATTTCACGGTAGCGCTCACCATTCACAGTTACGTTACGATTCGCAGCATCTTTGAAGAAGTACGGTCCAATGATACCTCCAGCCCATAACCCGCACCAAACTGTGACCTTTTCTGGATACATTGGTGGCTCTTGCAATTCTTCTGGGTGATCTTCACTCCAAAATCGACAATTCTGCTTATTTACGTACCCATTGATCCAAAAATGAGCTTCGTCGCTGAACACAATTTTTCGATAAAAAAGTGGATCTTCGGCCAACTTTCCAAGAGCCCATTCACCAAAAATTCTGCGTTGCGGTAGGTCGTTCAGCTTCAATTCTTGCACCAGCTGTATTTTGAAAGGCTTCAGAACTAAATCCTTTCGCAAAATTTTCCACGTTGTTGAGGAACAGAGGCCCGATAGCTGCGAACGGCGACGAATCGATAATTGATGGTCATCATTAACACTGGTCGATACAGCTGCGATATTTTCTTCAGTTCGCACTCTACGTAAGCGTGTGGGTGGTTTGATGTCCAATAATGTAAATTTCGTTCTAAATTTAGTCAATAGCTCGAATAGCCGCTTCAGTGGGTCGATTAAACTGACCATAAAATGGAAGAAGCGCGCGATAAACTTTCTTAACAGAACACGTATTTTTATAATAAAATTCAATGATTTGCAAGCATTGTTCGTTTCTAAGACGATTCATGGTTAAATTATAGACCAAATTGAAGATGTTTGACAGTGAAACAAAACACGAAACGTGCGTCAGCTGTTTAAACCAACTGTTTAAAAAGATAATAGCTAAAAAATCACCCGTTACTTAGTAAATGAAGAGCCAACAGCTGATCTTGTTTACGCCCTGGAATAGTGCTGCTGCGCCCGAGTAGCATTACAAAAATCTTATTGCTTGAAAAATTTGATTTTTCAAGTTCCTTTATGTAAAATTCATAGGTCTTACGGGATAAGAACTTGAACCAAATCTGGTGAAACTGTAAAAATGATAACTATAACTTCTGACAACAACAATATATATATATATATATAGTAGCGTGCATCTTAATGTAGTGCTAGTGTAGTGATGAATGGTAGTCATGCACCAACCCAAATCGGCGACCAAAATATAAACGACCTAAACACACAATTTCAAATCAATTATAATTAAAGTAAACATAAAATTTTTACATAATTTATCTACCTACCTGGTTTGGAATTGTGGCATAAATAAAAAAATTGTGCAAGGGGAAGGAAAATACAGTGCAACCAAAACCACTCGAATCATGTCGTCGTCTATGGCGTATGCTTCATAGATTAACAGCAGCAAGAATTTCTAAATCGCTAGTTCATTCAATCCAATGTAAGCATTATTTTAGCACATGAAATACGAGTCCCTCACTAGTGTTGTGAAATCCCTTACTAGCGAATCTTCAATTCAACTCATCATTCTCTGATAAAGATTTTCAGAATCAAAAGTTTATTGAACACCCTGCAGGCAACAACAGTTTTGCAAGCTCGCCGCTTGGTGACGCTCTCAACTGTACACACCTATGATAAGTGCTAAGAATTGTTTCAGAAATTCCCTTCAGATGGCGCTACAACCAGCATACTAAAAGCCATTGAAATATTCAAATGGAAAATAAAATTAAAAAATAAAAATACATACATAAGGTAATATAAAATCAAAATAGAAATCAAATTCCGATGTAATAAGAAACAGAGAAAAATTAACATAATTTAATGGATTAAAAACAAAAAATAAAAAGTAAGAGAATATAAAACACTTTAATTAAATAAAACAAAGCAGAAAAAAAATTAAATTAACTAAAATTGAAGTTAAAATTAAAATTGAATTAAATGAATTAGGCAAATTGAAAGAAAATAAAATAATAAGTATAATACAAAATCATATAAAATGGAATAAATCCAAATAAAAGAAGAGCAAAACTACAGCGTTAGAGAAAAAGCATCGTTTTTCCATAATTGAAGTAGAACGCCTTGCCGATTACATGAATTGACCCAAACAAAAAGAAAAGCAACATAAACAAATATACGAGTACTTAATAAATATGGCGCAAAATTAATCATCCAAATTTGTTTTTGGAGAACTTTTATACTAAATGAAAGGAAAATGACTTTAAATGTTGGAAATCTTTATTTTGACCTTTAGGTGCTCCATTACTTGTCTGTTTGTATACCGCAGGTGTCTAATTCATAAGGGTCAAATAAATATGATTGACGTGGCACGCCATTTGCAAAAATTGTATATATTCCGATATTGCGTATGCGCCACCTTGTAGAGTCAATGTATCAGCATTATAAGATTTTAAAAATTTACTAAATTACTACTCAAGCAGGATAATTTTTATACATAATTGAATTTCTTTTTATTTCAGTGCCTCTTTCTCCAAATGTCTTATTGTCTAAAAGCAAAAAGAGTTGCTTATTAGTTCCCAAAAATCTCAACATCCTGACAATATTAAGTTCCAACTGAATCGATATAAGAAATTCTCTTTTCCATATCTCACAAAATGTGTTGCCTCACCCTTTCAAGGTGTAAATGCCACATATTGAGCATTTGCTTTGCTTCCGGCTCAAATGAAAATAAAAATTCAAGCTTATTTACATTTGTTGAATTATCGAGTAATTCATTGCACGTCGGTTGACCAGGCACGCAAGTAACGGTATAAGCCTGCGCCGGAATGATATTTATATTGAGCTTTTCGGCTAGAAATCCCGTTATATGAATGTCATCAATCCCAAAGAATTGGGGTTGATGGGCAGCATCATGCAAACGTTGTACCACATCAGGTGAGTAGATAATACCATAACCACGACAGTGAGGTGGATAAGTTGAGCTGGCATAATTGCTGTAATTGGCACGTCTCTTAAGACGATAATTGCGATGGGCGCGTACTCCAGTTTTACGGTTACAAAACAACAAATCTCGTTGTCCCCTCAAGAGGAACTCCGACGGCTCGGTAGTATTTCTTATAGCGATAGGAGTAGTGGTGGTGGTTTGGTGCAGCTCACTATGCAACATACTGTTATGCAGGTAGATCATCAGCTGTGGTGTATTCAGGAATACGTTATCATCCACCTTGATGAGAATCTTCGACTTACTACAATAGGAGAGATACCACTTTAAGGCCATCACATGTTTGTATGTCAAATTCAGATAGTTGTCGATGAATGAACCCTGCACCAAATCATCGTATTCGAAATTTTCACGTTCTAACTCTGCTTGCTTCGCATCCGTATCGGGAAGACCAAGCAGAAAGATAACGCGGAAAGGAATATTATTTTTGTATAACGGCAACTCGACGAAGTTGGCCCATGTTTGTCGTATTAACTTGCGATTTTCCTGATTTTCCGGTTTTGAAGGTACAAGAATCAGTGCATCAACATTTGAAGTGCAGCTGGGTTGGTTCATGATATAGGAGAAATTGTATAGATCGATTAATCGTGTAACATTCGGATAATCTTCTTTAGGTATCGCTGACATTCGTAACTCCCCAATACGATGATCATTCGTATTCCGCATGGATGGAAGGAATGCATATGCACATTCCCAAAGTACGTATCCAATCACTGTACCGACTAACATTCCAGCCAATAAACTAATTGTAGTCAAAGCGGGCATTGTGCAGAGCCTTTCGATATTACTTGTAGACACCAACACAATTGAATTTGAAGACTGCAAAACAATTTTTCTTTTTATTTTTTTAATGTATCAAAGTGACACCAATGACAGCATCAGGTGTATTAAAATAGAATTTTTCTTTTATAAAGTAGATCTTCTAATCATAGATATGTGCGTACTAAAAAGGAAAAAGTATTTCTTCGGATTTCATCATCTTACAAGAGAGTATTTTTAAGGTTTAAACTAAGGTGGCGCTCATCTCGTACCACTATTTCGCTCTCATTGAATTTGATAGACCAGTTGTGTGTGTGACGTCACCCTTATGCAATTTATGCGTGTTCAATAAGCGCGATTTTTTCTTCTTCTTGTATTCTTGTTCACATTTCTCTCATGCAACTGCACCAGTGTGGCGTCACGGTCTCCTAATGGGCGCAACTTTCTATTCTATCAGTCTTAGCTTACGTCATAGCGTAATAATAGATTTGTTGACGACGAAGATGATAGTTTTTGATTCGTGTGAAAATCTCCAGGAAAGTAGCGGGAATTGAGAGAGTAAAGTGACATTTCATCTTAAAGGGAAGCTGCTAGTTTCTGCTGAAAAAAATATTTACCAGCAGCAATTTACCATCAGACAAAACAGCTGATCGAGCACAGCTGGTTACAATTTAAGAAAACCCGTAAATTGAAAGTATTTTAATACGAGTAGAATTTATTGTAGTCGTATATGGTGGGTGCGACTACAACTTGGATTTTTACTGAAGAATTAAAACAAAATATTAGAATGGAGAAAAAGGACTGCGACTGTTGGTGAAGCCTGGCCTGTTTCTATACTCTATCGAGCTTTTATCGAAAATAAAGGTCGCCCCTATTTCTGTGATAAAAAATAAAACATATCAGCCATTCGGAGTCGACTTTAAACTGTAGGTCCCACCATTTCTGGAACAACAAGATGCACGCCACATATTGGAGAAGCTCGGCCAAACACCAGAAAATGGAAAGAAAATTTTAACGGTGCAAAATTGTTCCTTTTAAACATACGAGTACATATGATATGTCACTTGCGCCGGGCTAGCCCTACGGCACGTAAGTTGTACTTTCTTTTCTCCTTGGCTAGTGAGACAACGCGCAGTCAAGGTACCAAAATTATCACAGCTTCAGATTAAAATCAGCCAATTCAGTTATTTCACATTAGAGAGAGCCGGTTAACGATCAGATGTTGGACATACCTTCTCAGTTCTCTCCACCGTGCCCAATTTCGAGAGTTCTTTTGCAGTTCGAATGCAAAAGTATATACATAGGTAATATTATAAGGAGAAAGTTCTATGCTATTACAAAAACAAGTAAGAAGATTTAGTTGCCTATCGCTTTTAATACTTACACACATTTGCATGTATCATACATACGTTTGTACACACATACGACAAATGAAGAAACCAAATAAAACGACAATTTAAATATTTAATTTTTATTTATACATTGCAGATATATTTTTTAAATTGAACTTTTTGATTCGATCAATTCTCAAACTAGCGCTTTATATTTATGTATGTATATACAAAATAAAAAAAAAATTGAAATGCCTATGTACTTACACGAGTATTACCTACAACTTCATACAAAAATTGTTTAAAATACTTTTACATAATTCTACCATACAGTGCGCATATGCATACAGCATATGTTAATATACACACATCATACATAATTTGCCTATCATATATATGTAGGTACCTGAATGGGTGCTTCGATTTTCGTTATCATATTCTTGGTATTGGGCTTAAAACCGAATAACGACACGTTAATTTACGTCAAGTCTTTTAAATGAACAAAAAAAAGCATTAAAACATGTCATGGTGCAATTAGGAAGTGGCGTCAGAAACGACTTGAAACTGCCTTATACAAAAAATGTGTGTTTTTCTTTTTTTCATTTCAAAGAAATTTTACCTTTTTGAGTATGAGGAGAATAAATTTAGTTTTATTTAGCGTTAGCAAAACTTTATTTTTTTGTTTTTGTAAATATCACCAATATGCAATTGAAATTAAATAAATTAACTGATATGTGTGTTTGAAAACAAAGCAAAGTTTAAAAAATAAATAAATAATGACGACTCCGATTCCCGGCTTCAAACAAAGGTTGTACTCCATCACAGACAGTCACTTCACCGCAATTCAAATCTTGAAACTATCAATATTAAGTAATAAAAATTATATATGCAAAGAATGAAAAGGATATCCTTAAAACTTATAAATAGAAGTATTCGTAATGGCATTGAACGGAAAATCCCATTAACCATTGGATGTAACATGCAGTACTTTCGAATATGTTAAATTTGGGGCAGAATACGAAAATTTAACCCCAAAATGCGTTCTACACTTGAACGTAATCTTCTTTACATCAATCGGAAGTTTGATTTCCTTGCTAATTACTGAGAAGTTGCTGCCATCAGAAATTATGTCAACGTTGAATGCTTCAATAATTCTCCAAATAACGAAGCTTTCTGTTGTCTGCTCCTAGAAAGGTAGGTTGCGAGTCAATTCAGCGAGTGCAGGGTTACCGCACAAAACTCGCGAAATCATTCAGAAAACGAGTAGATCGAAAGCGTTCGAGAAAACATAGAAGGCTAACAAAGCCGCAGCTTTCAAACTTTGTGGGTGTCCTTTCTGGACATTGTCCGTTAGGTACGCACGCGGTGAGACATGGTGTTGCTTCGATTCATTTTTGCCTCAGCTATCTGAAGTATGAGGTGGAATCATCCTAGCATCTTCTCCTTAACTGTCTTGCTCTTGCCGGACTAGATTCAGAAATCTTGGCTTTTGCATTTTTGCTACATCTGTGGCTGCACTAGGTGTAGATATCACACACCTGATACGTTTTATCAGTACTATGAAGCGGTTAACACAATCGTCAGTAGTCGTTGTTCGGTATTTTCTATAATCCTCAACCATAACCTCCTCTCCCCTATCCTTTCTTCCAGTCTTGTTCCCTTTCATCTTCACAATGGTATCATGAAATTTTTGTTTTCCGTCCAAGTGGGCCCTCGCATTGGCAAACATATAGCCTAACCTATTCTAGCCAGTACAAATTACTGCATAGCTAACTCATAAATCCCCCGACGATAGCATCCACCTCTTAACATTGAACTCATTAAAACCAACTTATCTAAAGCACCTCTTCCTATGGAGCGACCTCGTCGAAACAGCACATTTCTTGAGGCGGGGTTACCGTTAAATGATTTCGATGACATCACTCAACATTACACCTATCCTGCCAGGCATAGTAAGGCTGCTACAAAACCCGCAATATTTGGAAATCCAGAAATATCTTTGGAGAACATTTTAGGTACATGAATTACAAGAATATGTGTTTGTACGGCTGATGGAGGCGCGGTTATGGGTCTATAACTACCAACTTTTTGTGGACTGAAATTGACGATATGATAGTGGTCAATATTTGGTTTCAACAATCTTTTTTTCGGTAACTGCTTTTTGTCTGACTGTCACCAGTAATCTTTGCGACGCCAATTACCCACTTCAGAGCTGCGATATTAACCAGTATTGCTTTTTTGTAAAAAGTCGTTGTTAAGGCTGGCTGTTATGTGAATGATCCAGAAATGCCGATCGGCCGAAGTACTTGTGGTAGAGCCAAAGCCCATCAATAATGTATTGCAGAATTGGGTTCACAGATTAAGAATAAGTGACTGGAGCAGCACTCGAGGCAGCCATTTGAAAGAACTTAAATTCCAGAATCAATCAGAAAAGAACACTTGCTCTTTCTAGTAAATTAAAAACGATTGAAAAAAAAACAGAAATATAATAAAAAAATATATTTTTTCTCCACATTTTAATGCCAAACCATAAAATTTTTTTTAACAATTTTTACGTGTTTTTTAATGAGATTGCGAGTTTTTTTTCTAGAAATTGGTGTGTTTTAAATACAAAATTTTAGCTGAAATAAATTGAATTGCTTATTGTTTTATTTTTACATGTACTTGTAATACTGATGATGCAAAAGAAAACTACTTAAAAAAAATTCCAAAGTCATTTACCTAGAATGAGGCATATATTTGGCAGCAGGGTTCCTCCCAATCACTAAGGTGGATATAATAAGAATAAAAAATAATAATTATAGTAAACTCTAAAGGTCATAATTCATTCTACAGAGCCTGTAAGCACTTAAAAGCACCACATAATCCCACTTATGACCCCATGAAAACAATAAATTGTTTTGTTTATAATGCCCTATTAAATATATTAGTTGTATCATTAACTAACTGAGATTTCTACAACGACGTTTTTTACAAAAAATTATATATCTTAAGTATTTATAACAAAATATTTGAGCGTATAATTAAATAAACGAGTAATTTATGAGTTATAATCATTTTCTTTTTTATTTTAAGTCCTAGTAATAGTTTTTCTATTATTATTTTATTATTTTTCTCCTGTTTTCTTTTAGTACGCATATGTAAGCATCTAAAGTGTAATAAAATATTGGTTTTTCACAAACAATCTACGATATTCAATTACATACATATATGCAGCTAGAGACAGGTTTTGTTTGTTTTTCGATCATTTTTAGGTATGCAATTTAAAATAAGAATTTGAATAGACTTTGATTCTTTATCTCTTTCTCTCTTTTGTATAAATATATGTAGATATTCTATATTTTTTCATTCTTGTACATTGGATTCATTACAAGGTTTACACATTTCTTTTGATATACCCGGATTGTATGCAAACTGTACATTTTAATTTCAATTTGTACGCAGCTTATTCTATAAGACTTTCCATGATTATGCCGATTTGCATTTATAAATAAGAAATCTAAGATTATTTTGGTACATATGAATTATACATCAGTTCTACTGCATCTGATTTGCTCAATTTCTCTAACAGAAAAACAAGAATACAGTTACACACAAAACTTAAGCACTGACTATCTGTATTAAAAATATAAAAAGAAAATATTTTTGAATTAAAAAAAAAAGACTTAACTAATAATCTTGAAAAAACTTCGAAAATATGTGCATAAAAAATTGTTTCTTTAAAAAGAAAACAAAATGTATTTAAAGAAAGAATTGAAATAATATTTGATATATTGGCACCTCGGAAAACATGGAATTTCTCATGCTAAATTTAGTTTTTTGGAAATATATCTAATTATACTATTCACCGAAAGTTTAACGGTCCAATTTTAAAAAAAAAGCGTGAATTATTTTCTTATGGATTGAATAAACAAAAATAATTTTTTTTTTATTAATTAATTCACGATACTGCAAAACAAAGAAATGTATGAACGCCTTCGTTCAAAGCATGAGTCGAAATTTAGTAAGCTGATCTACCTGTCATAGAATTACCCAAATTAAACTTAAACGAATTGACATCTCATGAAACTTCAACCCACATTTCGGAAAATAACCACATTATAATAGTGATCTTTACAGTTTTTAAGCCGTAAACCCATACGATATCTATAGTTTATAGATCTTAATTTCACAAAACAACTAGAGGTGCTTACCAAGCCAGTTCTACGTAACGGAATGGCACGGACTTTTCCCGACCAAGGACTGCCGAGCCTAAACTAACTAAACTAGCCGCGTCTAGTGCCCTAAACTTCACCCCTCGTTTATCGGGACTGGAACAGCTCCATGCAGCAAGACTGCTCCGAAATTTATTTCTGCTGCGTTTGGCAAAGACGACTCTATTCCAACTCCACTTCGATACAGCGAGTGGTGCCCCAGCTTAAGATCTGCTTAGGCCTTAAGACACATACGAAATTGCCCACACCGCTTGTGGACACATGTTTGGTACGCTCAGGCGCACTTAGTCTCTACAGTCTCTACTTCGCGCTAAAATCGACACCTCTACGGCTCCTCGGAGCAAGTTTACGAGGTCTAAAAATATATTGGGCTGAAAATAAACAAAAGACGTATAAAGAGGTATTGGGCTAAAAATTCGTCCTGTGTGCAGCTTGTCTATAAATATCATGCAGAGCGTTTTTCGACACTAGCAAGAGTGGGAAGACGGTTAAGCTTTAAAGGACTATTGTATGTATGAGGGAAAATCACAAAGCAAGTCTCTTAAGAAGTAAAAACTTATTTTGAGTGGATTCTAGCTTAACTATGGAAATTTGATAATGCGAGTTCCAGATTGACGAACCAGAATTTAATAAATTTCAATTCAAATTCAAATCAAAACTCAAAAATAAATAATAGTTCATATCACAAAAAATTTTATATTAAAAAATATTAAAATTTGTATTAAAAAATGTATTATTATTATTGTATTTTTTTATTACTTCTCAAAAAATTAATGATCTAACAGACTTTTTTACTTAGGTTAGTTTGAAAGATAATTAGACGTTTTTTTAGAACATTTATTGAAAAAAAAGTAATATATTTAAAAAAAAACTATTTTAAAATTTATTTTAGTAAAATTTTTACTAAAAAGCTTACCTTTGCTATAAACAGGTATAGCAAGCCGATCTAGTCAGTAAGATTTTTGACTTTGTAATTTAGAAAATAACTACTTTGTGTTTCAGAGAACCAAATTAAAAAAAAAATTGTCAATTATTCGCAATTTTAATTTCAATTCAGTTATCGATATGTTACATACATTGTAATTAAAATAACGTAAATATTTTACTAAAACACATTCACTTAAGTAACGTACAAAAATAAAGTAACCCACTCAAAATGTAATTTCTCACAACAGGCCACTTATTAAATTTTGATGTTTGCACAATTCGGAAAATTTACATTTTACAAATAATTATATTTTTGATGCTAAACATTTGCACTATATGTATTGTATATTTGAGTATATACATAAATTTGTAAGTATGTATGTATGTAGATATGAAAATTTGTGCACAATGATTACTAATACTTAGAGGATAGGACAATTCATTTGCTTTTTACATGGTTTTCTTTTTATATATACGCTCCACTTTCACACATTTCAAACACTTTAATCTAACTAAAGCACATTTTCTTATATAATTTAAAGAAGCAAAGTAAAATAATGCACGCAGGTAAATTTAATTGTTTTAGAAAGAAGACTAATCATTTTTTGTCTTTTAATTTTATCTAAAGAATCAACATCTTTCAAATGCCGTAAAATACTTTCAAAAATAAATAAGGACAAATTTACTTTTGTCTCTCTTGCTGCGCTCTGTAACGGATTTTTAATTCTTTACCGTTACCACAAAACAAAATTAAAAAATTATTAAATTTTTGTTTGCTCGAGAATAATGATTATAGTTTGAGTTTTGTGTTTTTGCTGGAAACTTATAATATAATTTCTTTTTTATTTCCAGAATGTAGATCGATATTTAATTTTTTTTTTTTCATATACATAAGTATGATCATGTCCGTTACGTATGACATTGCATTGTAACGGGCAAACCAAATATTCACTCGATTGGTCTGACTGCACTTACAAGAGCTGTGGACCTGTCTCTGCACAATACACGTGATTCTATATAGTATGTTAAAGTTATCAGTCGATATATAAACTATCACGTATTTTAAATTCAAATGAGTGGCCGTTCTAGTATTTCATGAGCAATCTCCACCACAGTAAGACGGCCTCGGCTGCACTCAAACTCCATCTGGCTGAAAGAGAAGACAATATCGCGCTCATCTAAAAGCAATGAGTCATAAAAGCTCAGGTGAGCTGCTAGACCTATCGTTAGATAAGTTAGCTGATGACGACCGGGCACTACACCGCACTGAAGCACTGACTTAATGAGCTTAATGAATTGCCCGTTTTGTGAGGAAGCATCATCGTTTAGGCACTTCCTACTCTGCGCAACAATAGTTTATTCTCATTATTATTGAGCAAACAAAAATCAGATAAAAGTCTTAAGCAGCTAATAGACGTTGTCCAACGTTAAAAACAAAATTTAAAAAGAGGTTTCTTAAAAATCTTAACTTATAATTATTACCATCCGCATGTTTGCATGTCAGTTTGTATGTATAAGTATTGTGTGTATGTACATTTGTATGGATTTTAAGTATGTGTGCTTTCATGTATGGCAAATGTGCGTCAATAGGTTGTGTCATGAAATTTTGGAAAGCTTTTTATGCACAAAGCTTTAATGTTACTATCTGTGGGTCTTAAATTTATTTAAATCAGTCGGATTGTACGGTAACTTTTTGGCCGCATGCAGCAATGACAATGCTGATGTTGATGTTGGAGCTCTAGAGAAGTGTATTTTCGCCTTTGCCAGATAAAGTTCCCACACTTTTTGCATTTGCTTCGGACTAATCAGATCCCAAGCGTATATGAATTCCACATCTTCACTATTCACCACATCATTGAGCAAATTGTCACAATCAGATTCGTAGAGTATGTATTGATTGGCATTCGTTATGGTGATGCTTATATTCTGTGCCAAAATCCCAGTTATGAGAACGTCATCGATCCAAAAATATTTGGATACCTGTGCGGCATTATATAAAGCCAACGCCACATCGGGTGAATATATAATAGCAAATCCTGGACAGTATGGCGGATAATATCTTCCGGGATATTCTTTTGCAGTAACACGCCATTTTGATCGAAAACTACGCTTGACTTTAGCATTAATGTTCGTTTTACAAAAGAGCAAATCTTGCGGATGACGGAATAAAATTTGAGCAGCACTTAAATCTGTAGTATTAGTCATGGCCTTGGTATTGGCATTAAGATCGGAGGCTTTTCGTACATTAGCACTACTGTTACTATTACTACTACTACTACTACTACTATTTTCCATACTATTATTTTCAATATCGGTACTATAGGCCGTATGTTGCATAGACGTGGCAGCAGTGACTACAGCAGTAGGCATCCCTCCATTTCCCAAATCATCGTTCAATAGCGTACGCTCTAGAGAGATGAGCAACTGTGGCGTATTCACGTAGACATCATCATCGACTTTGATCAGAATTTGCGCATGTGCACAGTTGTAGAGAAACCATTTGAAAGCCATTACATGCTTGTAGGTCATATTGCGATAGCTATCCACAAATGAGCCCTGCACCATATCACCATTTTCGAAATTTTCACGTTCAATATCTAACTGTTGTGCTTCGGTATGGACCGTACCCAATAGAAAGATTATCCGAAATGGCATAACACCGTTAATGCGCGGCAGTAAATCGGTGTTGCCCCAGGTCTCACGTATAAGGCGACGCTTCCCCTCATTGGCCGGCGCTGAATGTACCAATATAAGAGCCTGTATATCCCTACTACAGCCATTTTGGCTTATAAGGTATGTGAAATCGTGCAGGTCAATTAGTTGATGAAAGTCATCCGGTGGAAAATTGTATATTCTCACATCGCCCGTCGTCGTTGTTTGTATATCTGCAGTGTTTTTTAGTGTAGCTGCAGTGACTAGTGGTGAGAGTGTACTTTTAACAGAGCTTACACTTAAGCTTGGTGTGTTTTGCTTAATTATTTGTTGTTTATTTTTATGACTCTTTCGACTAGTGGTACTAGAACTACTACTGTAGCCGCTAATGTGAAGACTATCATCCGATTTATGCGTTACTTCAATTTCATTCGCTTCGGCGCTATCGGCCAGTAAATGCTTACCAGCATATAGCTGTTGTTGTTCTGTTATGGAATTACGCGACACTATAGCTTGCGCCCAAGATGTCCGTTCTTGATGCTGTTGATGTTGTTGTTGTTGTTGATGTGCGCTTTCTGCAGCACTGCCATCGTATTCGACATTAAGCATAGCCGGTTCCTGCATTCGCCATATCACGACGCATACATTCAGCAGCACTATTAATCCCCATAAGGGACGACGTTCCAACATCTCCAGCACTGCCCGGCACCTACTCCGGGCACAAATTTCGTTTAATCTCAAATACTGAAGATGTTATCCAAAGTGCTATTGTCGGATTTTTGTATTATTTTATGTATATTTTCTTCTAGCTGAGTGCACTTGTACGCATTGAAAATACAGTGCAAATACCTATTTGATTTAAAGGCGAAACATTTTCTTCGAGTTAGCAATCAGTTCAGCTCTTTCACTTTTGTCTCCGCGGTTCATGCCAGATGATCCCTGAAATAGAGAAAAAAGTAGTGCGTAAGTATTCGATTTTTACCTATTATATGTATATCAATATCAGAGGCATAATTGAAGTAGTGGATATGGGAAGCCTAAAATCGGTGCGCTTCAATAGAGTAAAACTAAGATTCTGATTGCGATCAATTTTTTCTTTGAATTGTTACAAGCTCCCTGGGAGAGTTGTTGTGAAAAAATCTTGCGGGAGTAATAGTTTTTGGCCGGATATAAAAATCTATGATTTCCCTAAACAAATTCTTTCATAAAATGGGCAAGCTTATGCTACAGATTTTGTTCATATTCAGAATATTTAAGAGTGTGTATATGAGTAACGTGAAAATAATAGTTTGTGGAACATAGGTCAAAAAACCCACTTATTTATTTATTTACGACAAACACGGAAACCCTGAAAAGCAATCCCAGGCAAAACGCAGTCAATTAAGAATTATATTATATATATATATTAAGAATTAAATTATATTTATGTATTTGCAACCTGCTGTTGTTGTTGTAGCAATTCACCAAACCCTGTCAGTTCGGTGTAATCACCAGTCATCTTAGTCCATCTCAGCTAACGGTAGGCCCAGGAAAGGTGTTTTTTCGACGTAGTAAGAGGGTTGTTAGGTGAGTGGGTTTAAGGAAGCATATGAATGAATGCCGGACATATGTTGAGTATGTTGGTGTCGAGGTAGGAGTTTAGCCCGCTACAATGTCCAGAACGTAATTGTTATTAGCAAATTGTCATTGTTTTGGATAGATTAAACTTTTTAACTTCAAAGTTTCTCATGGCTTTAATTGTGTGTGCTTTGGAACAAAAAAGGGTTCCGAGCCATGAAAAACTGACCCAATTCAATAAGGCCGGTTAATTCACATAGTGGGGCAATTGTTTACTGCATCTGCAGATATCCAATAAAATGTAGATGGACTTTAAAGAAGTGCCTTTGAGTAAACCTCTGGGTACAAGTAAGAAGTAGGACATAATGTTACCGGCACATACTGCGATTCACAAGAATTAAAGCGACGTAGAAAAACTACATATGTTTTTAAGCTTCAAGCTTAAAAGTTTGTGCTATACAGAGTCAAATGCTTTGAAATGGTCTCATAAAGTAAGAAAAGTCACACCCTTTTTATTTTTTGTAGCCTTTAGGAGTGCCGTGTTGTAGCTCCTACTGTTTCAAAACCCCGACTAATGTGTTCACCAAAGCGTTGGTAATCAGAAACGTGTTCATCTAACTATGCATAATATGCTCAAGAACTTTAAATAGAAACAGCAATATTGCAATCAGGCGGTAGTCACCATTCGGTTTATTTAGAGGTATAATCTAGGGTCTCTTCCAAAAATTGGGGAATATTGACGTGGTCAGGGTGATGTTCAGATCATAAGATCTTTGGTAACAAACATTTTAGAAGCTTTGGATGAATACCATAGAGATCGGGCGCAATGGATTTGACACAAAGTACGAACTGGACTACTTCACACATTCATAATTCGATACATTTGAAAGGGAAACTGGGCATCGCAACATTTCGATTAGAATTGTAATTATCATAACATATATTATTTACAGAACCGCACAAGCACATAAATTTCTCATTTAACACATTTCCATTAATATTACACGATTCGAAGATAATTTGAGGGGTGTTTCAATCCCGATCCCACGATCGTTGAAGTTTCTAAAGAAATCGAAATCGATTTGCAACCGAAAATGTTTTTTCTTTTTTTGTATTTCTTACCTATTTTTCGTTTTGGTGCACCATGGTGGTATATGATATGAAACTCGAGTATTCAAATTTTATTCATTCCCCTATGATGCTACTTTACTGATAATCTATCCAATTGTATAAAGTGCAGCAAAATTAATCACCCTATCGAATACTTTCAGAGCCGGAGCGCTTGTTTCCATTCCGGCAACATGCCCCAGGCAACGTAGCCGCTGGATCTTTATTCGCTGCGCTATGTCTATGTCGGCACGTTGCCAACGTGCAAAGGTCCAAAAATCTTCTCTCAAACACTCCAAGCGTCGCTTCATCGGATGTTGTCATCACCCACGCCATACGTTAGGATGGACATGATGACAGCCTTGTAGAGTGTTAGTTTTGTTCGTCGAGAGAGGACTTTACTACTGAGTTGCCTACTTAGTCCAAAGTAGCACTTGTTGGCAAGAGAGATTCTACGTTGGATTTCAAGGCTGACATTGTTATAGGGGTTAATGCTGGTTCCTAAATAAACGAAGTCTTTTACAACCTCGAAATCATAACTGTCAACAGTGACATGAGTGCCGATACGCCGTACTTCGTTTTGCCCTCGTTCACCACCAGATCAATTCGCTTTGCCTCTTCATCCAGTTTGAAGAAGGCAGAACTAACAGCGCGGTTGTTAAGGTCGATGATGTCAATATCATCGGCATACGCCAAGAATTGTTTTGGTATCAAACGGCTTGGAGAGGTCCTTATTAATTCTGTTAGGCGCTGCTGGTGTTGAGCAACGTCATCTTGCATAGCCGTATTAGTTTTGTAGGGATACCAAATTCAGACATCGCGGCAAATACATATGTAGGTCACACTCCTTTTCGTACTGTCGTATGCAGATTTGAAGTCGTCGAAAAGATGGTGTGTCAATTCTCCTTTCATGGGTCTTTCCCAAGACTTGGCGTATTGTGAATATCTGGTAAATAGTGGACTTTCCAAACTTTCATATTTAACATTTGTGAATTAGACAGCTGCAGTATATAAGTGCGAAACAACAGGCAATAGAGCGCGTAAAGATCAAAATAAAGATTTCCATCACTCAAAATACTTTCTTTTTTATTTAGTAAAAAGTCATTCAAAGCGAAACTGAATGATTAATTTTGTGCCCCCCCTTGTAAGATCGAACCTTTTCATTTGTAACATCCGTCAGTAATAAATACACCGATTGAACTGCGCCCATTTTGGAACACAAACAGCAACTTGAGTTCGCGAAAGAATTGACATTAAAGCACAGATTATGCTGTCGGCCAAAAATTTAACAGGTGCCACCCTGCTAGCGTGAAACGATAAGCTTGCGCTCCCTGCCGAGACCACTGTTACCATGTCCAAAATAAGCAACAGAATTGCTGGTCGTTTAAATCCATACTAAGGTTGCAGAGAGAATTAGCATGAATATTTATAAATTAAATTTATTAAATTTCCACGTAGTCCTGGCTATCGAGATGTAAATCCTATTTGTATAGCCGGAAACTGAAGCATCAGATGCAGTTTAACTTATGCAAAAATAAATATACGAAATTCGGAGCCCTTGAGGATTTTCTTTAAAGAAAAATTCAGTGGTATTCTTTATGTTTTCTACTATGGTTGAAGAGTTCCAGTAATGAAGGTGAAGATTGTTATTCTTCAATTTTGTTTCTTTAAGAGTAGAAGGGTTTTGTTTTGTTGTTGTTGTATAAGTCACTAATAAAAGGAGTATCTATCACATGCATAATCTGGCATCAGTAACACCACAAGTGCTGCCGTGTAAACACCAACTTGGCGTGTTTTTTCGTAAAATATGCCAAACCTCTACTAATTTATTTCGTAATATACCGTTACGACCATAAAAAACTAAACAAAAAAAAATATAACACACGTGCATATATTATACAAATATGTAGGTGTAAAACACATACGTCAACAGCCAACAGTCAAACAGTAGGATTGTGCAAACAGTTTCCTTACAACCTTCTCTGTTTACAAAATATTCCTAGCGCAATGCTACCAAACAAAACAAAAACAATAACATCCAGTAATAAGAGCAAACAAAACGACAGCATCATCATCATAGGAAAGTCGCAACAATTTCAATTCAGTGTCAAAGTCAAGTGGAAAAGATTAAATCGCGCCGTCGACGGCAACAAAACAAAAGCTAGCTAATACAACCAAGACAACAATAACAATAATCACCAGCAAAACTATGTGAAATACTGAAGGCACACAGCAAGCACATCTACACTTGCAGGGGATCGGCAAAAGTTCGCCGAGAGAATTTAATTTAATACGAAATTATTACTGGTTACTTATAATTGTAAAAAAGCTCAGTAAGCACATTGAACTCTTAGTAGTAGGAGAGTAGCTGATTTTTTTCTATTTATTTGGTATCTTCATTGTTGGTTTTTTTCGAATTACTCTGAATTACTCTTTTTTATCTTTTTTTTTATGATAGATATTGGCAATTTAATTGAAACCGGGCAATTTAATTGCATGTCGGATGAAATCTTAGTCAACCATTTTAAATCGTTTCATTTTTTTTTTTTGTAATTGTTATATAATTGTGCATAAGCTCAATACAGTCTTTAAGAATCCATCCATTCAAATACTTTTTATACAAGTGAACAAATGACGCAGCAATAAACAAGTCAATTAAGGAACAGCGACTCTTCTGTCTAGATCATATCGTCTGCATTGGACTCGTTTAAACAAGTTAACCCTATGTTGTTAAAAAAGCGAGACATTTTCTATGTTGGAAAATCAGGTGGCAAAGGGAAACTCGATAAAAATAAATTTAAAACTTTTACCTAGCGTTTAAAGGCCAAACTTTCCGTAGAGATACTCTAAATTTTCAGTCATTTACTGCTCGAGATAGCTAGGCTAAGCTAACGACACGATTATTAAAGTTCCAGTTCAAATTTGTGAAAAACAACTCGCTTATTATGGGCACCGCTTAAAACAAACAAAAAAACGTTATTTAGCGCATTACAACAAAAGTTGTTTGAACAAATGTAAGTAAATAAGTATTTTCTTAGCTGCATGAGAACTATCGATATTGATAACTATGGCTGAGAATGGCAAACTATGTTGACATCTCTGTTCAGTTAGGTTTGCCAAGTCATCACAAATCTTTTAACGCCAGAACAATGTTTGCAAATTGTGGAGATTTACTTTGAATAAATCTGTTCGCGAAGTTCGTACAGCACTTCGTCCATTTTACGTGCGGTATACACGCTCACATAAATATACGATAATACAAGACGAGGGCGAACTTTTTTTAGTCCCCCCATATGTGGCCTCTGATTCTTTCGACGCCAAGTTATTGAGGGCGTACTCCATAAAGCAGAATGTTTGTATGGCAAGAAAATAAAGGTCAATTCTGATTTATCATTTATTTTGAATTTAGTTGAGGAAGCTGAATGGGTATGAAACTGTTGCTAGAATAAGTTAATATGTAACATAGTAAAAATGGAGGGCAATTAAACATTGAGATATGTAAAATTCTGCATATGTTAAGAATACAAATTGAGAGCATCGATTATTTTAAGTGTTAAGTTGAACACAACTTATGGTATTATTATTATTTTTTTTTTTATAAATCGTAAATTCAAAGTTTCACGACCAGATGCACGAAAGTTTTTTAAGTATGCAAAGGTCTGCAAATCTAATTCCAATCTTTATTGGAAGTAGAAAACCTTTAACCTTTCTATTCCAGTAGAACCCCGCTAGCCTTTCCATTCCAAATATACGAGTGGTGGGTCCAATGTAGGTGCGGGAATGAATTCGAAGTTTCTGCGGGAATGAATTAGAATTTTGTAATCCTGTAATGTTAAAATCTTTACCAAACGGACGGCATAACATAATGTGCAGCGCAGAGCAGATATTACAATATTCAGGTGTGTGAAAAAGCCAGTTCGGCTAAGAAGCCGTCGGAAAAACTATCTGAAGCTAAAGATATTTTAAGTTTGCAAGAAATTTTTTAGGTTAATTGTTTTACAAATTACCATATCTTTCAAAAATATTCTGCGCCAGCGCCGTTCCAAAATGATAGGTACAACATATAATAATCTCATGACTATTATAAGTGTGTACAAATAAACCATTTTAAGACGAGTTAATCTGTCAATCAAGCCAAGCTGAACCTCATAAAAAGCATTTGCCCAATTACATAGGAGATCCAAAAATATACATGTAAGACTTGTAAAGAAATAACAGGAGGAACCTCGTAAAATTAAATGCCTCAGCACATTATTGAAATTAGAGAAGTTTTAAAAAAAGCTATGGAAAATACTTTTCAGATCACCTAATTGTATACCCGAGCAACACAAAATATGTAGCACATATTTGAGTGCAGGTTTTACAAAAACACATGTCATGATGAAAGTGGGGTGTGATCGTTGACGGGCTCTCAGCGAATTTGAATGAATCAGCTGATGGGCTGACGTCACTAGAGATGTGTTTACAAAAAAACTGAGCAGCCGAAGTCCCCTCACAATATTTTTTAATTTAATTTCTTAAATCTATCATCCCTGCTTGACCAATGCGTGAAAAATGAACGAGCAGAATTCTATTTCGCGTACCCGGGGACGTGGCTGCCGAAGTTACTCGCATAATTTTGTGTTTCACCATGGCTTATAGCCAAATCTGTTAATCTATAGCCAGAAACCAAAAATTCTAAAATCCAGATGGTGTTTGAGCTCTTCAGACTTGCACTTCATATGCCGAAATTCAATGGGTTATAAAAGTACACAACTAAAAGTTTTCTAAAGATTCTGACTAAGAAGTAGAAACTTGTGATAACAATTTTTTTTTTTAATTTGTTAAATTTTTTTTTTTTGAATTTCCTACAGTGTTTGGTACTTTGATTCGTGAGGTTTTTTTATAAAATGAACTATACTTGCATAAAAAATGTACGAAACAAATTTTACATGAAAAATATCACGAATATTGTATAATAGAAAAATTACATGACTTAGTTATTATTATTTATAGAGGATGTATACAATATAACCCTAACTTAAATAGCACTCTTAGTTATGTGAGCACAAGTGCATGTAAGTATAAAATATTTTGTTGAAAACATTAAATATACAAAATCGGCGTATTTTTGTGTTTTACTAGAAATAACTGAAACTATGTGAAGTTACTAATAAAATGCCCACAACTGTAACTGTATGTACTCCATGTAAGTCAGTATATCTTACGTAACACATGGGCTGAAAAGTCCAGGGCTTAACACATAGATGGCACTAGTTTTATTGCATTTACCTCTTTTTCATTTAGTACAAACCTTAAAAAGACAGAGTGACGCTACTTTTGTTATTTTCAAAACAATGGATCAAAAAGAATTTCGTGTTTTAATTTTACATTGTTTCGTGATGAGGAAGAATACCGTTCAAGCGAAGCAATGGCTTGAAATGGGTTATGGAGACTCTGCTCCATCAGAGACAACAACAAAACGATTAACTTCCAACGATGATGTACAACGCAATGGACGTCCAAATGTAGCGGTAACCCCAAGAAACAAAATAAAATCCACAAAATCGTTTTGATTGATCGAAAAGTGATGTTGCTGTCATCGTAAAGATATAAAAAGAACGTGTTGGATTTATATTGCATGAGCATTTGGCGGCCGCCGTAGCCGAATGGCTTGGTGCGTGACTACCATTCGGAATTCAGAGAGAACATAGGCTCGAATCTCCGTGAAACAGCAAAATGGAGACAACGTTTTTTTCTAATTGCGGTCGCCTCTCGGCAGACAATGGCAAACCTCCGAGTGTATTTCTACAAAGAAAAGTTCCTAATAAAAAATATCTGCCGTTCGGAGTCGGCTTGAAACTATAGGTCCGCCCATTTGTGGAACAACATCAAGACGCACACCACAAATAGGAGAGGAGCTCAGCCAGACATCTAAAAAGGGTGTAAGCACCAATTATATATACAGTCGATTCCCGTTAATTCAAACCTGCGATATTTTGAACCTCCCATTAATTCAAAGTTATCACGAGTCCCCTACAAAATCTCTTTATATTTTAAATTAGACTCGTATCCATACATTTATTTATATGTACTCGGTAATTCGAACGAAAAAATCACTGCTACGACGCGGTAATTCGAATTTATATGGTCAAACACCCGACAGTTCAAATTTGCAAAATTTCTTGGTGTGGTAGTAAGAACTTTAAATTTTGGGACTCCCCTGAAAATACCTTTAGTGTGCGTGATTGCGTGTTACGCATAAAACATAGGCACATTTTGACGCACGCTTCCGCACAAATCGCTTCGTTGGTATACAGATTAAAAATTTGTATTAAATATGAGTCCTAAAAAGTATGAATGTTTGACGATTGCTGAAAAGAAGAAATTAATTGAAAAAGTAGGAGGTGAGAAGAAAAGCGATGTTGCAAAAGAATGTGTAAGTTTTTCTGACTATGTTCAAGTGGATGAAGGTGTTGCTGTCTCAGGATCACTAACCGATGGCGAAATTTTATCTGCGACAGATACGAATGAAAAGAGCAACGATGAAGATGAAGACGATACATCAGAACTTTTAGTAGAGGTGTCAGTTAAGGAAGCAAGAGCCTCATTCGATAACTTACAAAGCTTTTGTCTACAAAACGCAACTGATGAAATAGCACATCAGTCACTTTTTCTCCTTAAAAAATTATTTAAAAGTCTGAAAAGCCGCAATGTGTTTCGAAGGAAACCAGTATAAATGAGTTCTTTTCAAAGATTAGTTAATTCACATTATGAATATGTAAAACATTAGCAGTTAAATAAAAACACTTGATAATTCGAAGTTTTATTTATTTTCTCCCAAAAATTTCTAACCACTTAATATTTCAAACACTCGATAATTCGTAATATTTTAAGAGTCCCTCGATTTTCGAATTAACAACAGTCGACTGTAGTGTTCATTGTTGACCAAAATCAAGAATGTGTTGAAGACTCTGAGCAGTGGCAAAAATACATGAATTGAACTTCGAATTGCTCCCACAGCCACCGAGTTCCAGATTTGGCTCTCAGCGACTGCTGGCTGTTCGCAGACCTAAAAAAATGCTCGCCGGTAAGACATTCGCTCGAATGAAGAGGTTATCGCTGAAACTGAGCCCTATTTTGAGGCAAAAGATAAGTCTTTCTACAAAATTGGTATTAAAATGTTAGAGTGGAGCTGGAATGATTAAAGCTAATATTGAACAGAAAAAACGTGTTTCTTTTGTTGGGCTCGGGACTTTTCAGTCCATGTGTTATGTGTACACGAACTACCATTTCATTCGACCGAATCAGTTTCATATATTTATATACAAATGTATAGTATAAGTATGTTTAACTGAAGACAACACTCTACAAACAACACCTTTTTAAAATTCCACAATTAGTTGTTTATAAATCTGCATGTAGGTGTATTTATAATATTTATTTATACGTATATACATAAAAGAATTCATAAAAATCTGTGCGTGGGAATATCATCAAGTGTGAGCAGCAAAATGTGTCGTCAAGGATTAATATAAAATATTATACAAGAACATTTGTATAACAGAGTCAATGAACATCACAAATACTTTGTGCGTGACTACCATTGGGAGAGGGAGGAGGTCGCCAAAGAGTGTAGCGGCAATCATATACATACATATCACCTTGATCAAAAAGTTCCCGGACCAACCGCCAGGAGACGTTCTGGATCAACTGATTTGAATTCTGTTTGTGTTTTTTTTTCTCAGGTCTACACATCTGTATTAACATTCATACTAAAAATGTATCGCCATTGCTTAATATTTGCAAAAGTTACGCCGTCTTCAGTAAGTCTACCTCTGCACATTTTTTAGATTTTTTACAGTTTTAATATTAAATTTTAGTATTATATATTTCGTTAAAAATGGATTCAGTGGTTCGAAAACCTTAGAAGAAAACAGGCGTTTATGAGTGGAATGAACGCTTCAGAAGAGATCCTGCTTCCTTGACGAAGATGACGAACGTAAAGGCATGCCGGAATTTAAATCAGTTGATTTAGAGTATCAGCTGTCGGTTGTTCCAGAAACTTCTTGATCAAGGTGGTAAAAACACATTGACACATTGACAACGCAGAGGCTTCTGTATGAGTTACAGGTATACATATACTTTTTTAGTACTTTCCCTGAAAAATATAATAAATTCTAGTAATTATGGCTCTGATGAATACAGGCATATACTCGTTAAGCCAAACTCGACTGTGGTGTACCAGAAACCTCCCCAATGTTTATACTAATAATGTGAAAAACTCGATAGACGAAATGCACGAACTTGCTGAGTCTCCCAACAACGAATATGTAACTTCTCATGAGAATACGGCTCATATGGCTGACAGGTTTCGATAATAATTTCTGTCGGAGCTATGGAGATGAGTAAGAGGTAGTGTCCCTTCAGTATTTCTGGTGCAAATGCCCCACATTTCGAAAAATGCTACTCGGATTTCTGGGAAACAATTTCTTTGAATAACTGAATAGTTAAGGTACGGTCGCGCTTGAGTGGGTTCACCAAAATATCGGTTTAGTCTAACAACATGTAGAGATAAATTAATCCCTGCCTGCCCGATACGGTAAACGTATGTAATTATTAGTTATAGTTTAACGATTCCATGTATCTCTAATTGGGGTTCAAGCTGGGAAAATATTTGTATTTCATTGAACATTCGAGTAAGCATTAGAGTATGTATGTCTAATTCAATTCCTCGTTATTAAATATAGAAATTGATTATATTCTATCATATTGAAGAGATGATGAGGATAAGTTTAGACTGACAGTTTTATCATTTGCCTTTGTCATTTCTATGAATAGGCCCCAAAAGCCAACTTAAAAATCAAAAGTAAAGTCAATGATTTGTCCAACTCCAAAAAAATACTACACCATTTTTTCTGTTTCGAATGGTCTAAGCCTAAACCAAGTTTGAAGTAATCTCTAAACTCCCTGTAAGTAAGATTAACACCAAAAAAAGTGATTATATTATCCTTATGAATAATTATTAAAGTGCCTAGCAAACAACCCATTTTGCTCTAGCCTAGAGAAACAACTGAGTACTTGTCTCTTGTCATTTTGATATTATACACCTTTACCTCTCGTAGCAATTGTATATGATTGAATTCCATTGAACTACAAAAGCAAAGCAACTAATAATTTTTATGCATAGAATGTAATTATTGCTGACTAAAAAACTGCCCAGTGCCTACAGTATCTATAGTAAAGTGCTCAGCAGTATTTTGTAAGGATGATTCTAAGAAATTTAAGCCCCCTAATATGTGTAATGGCACAAAGTAATTATAGAAGAATCTATTAAGCATATCATGTGATATAGGTATATCAGTGTAAGCATAAATATTATTAGTTGATCCACCTTTGTAGTAGAATGGAATTCACTCATATGTAATTGCTATGAGAGGAAAAGTACTACAATATCACGTTTCAAGGGAAAAGTACTCAGTTTAGATGCTTATATTAATAACCATAAACCATCATAAACAAGTTGCAGTGGCACAGAGTGAGCAAGGATTGGTTTTTACATGGATTATGCTTATGGCTTATCTCGAGTAGGACCTTCCAAAAACCGATCTAGATATTTTGCTATCAGAAAGCAATAGAACATCAAACATGCGTAGTATCTAAACCGGTCTCTGTATTCGGTGGTGTGCAAATATTTTATGTGAATTGAAAGAAATAAACAATAAGTTTGAAGATGATGCAAGCTTTGTGCAGTGCGTGAAATTTTATAGGATTTTATAGGATGGCAAGATGATAAAAACTATATTTGGCATAAGACAATAGATTTCAAACTGTATCGGGAGTATCGCACACCGGGTATTTGCTAGTTTTAAATCAAAGGCAACAATTAGTGTAGCGAGATAGCAATTAGTGTAAACAGTATGTACTCGTATGTATGTAGATTTACGAAAACAATTGCAATTACTTGTTGTTTGGACCGCGCAAAAATTGGTTCAATGCGATAAGTGCAAATGGCCTAGTATCATGTCACTTGTAAATTATGATAGCAAATACAGGGCAGTCCATACAGCGGTTTCTTTTTAAACAATAAATAAAAAATAAATACAAAAAAAATTGGGTAAATTTTTGGTTTATTCGGCACAAAAAATCGGTTATTATGCTTCCGTAGCATTTCACTTGCATCTGAAATTTTGCTGGATAACTTTTCCTGTCGCACCTGTGTGTCCAAGAAGGAAGTCGGAAAAAATTTCTCGCAATGTCTGAAAAGTGGATCACTTCTAAAGTATTGTAAAAAATACATTAAATACAAACAGTACCTTGGTTTTTCGTACTAAATTTGCTAGACTTTGCGTACATATGTATGCCGGAGCGAGATGACACTTGAGTTTGGTGTAATCAACAATTGATCTATAATTGTGGAGCAGAATAGATCGAAATGAAATTTTTGGAGGTCTCAAAGAAATGAGCGAAACTAAATACAAGTTGAAGTCCAAAATAAATAAGACTGGCGTCATAAAAATGTTTTTGATGGCGGCATCCTTTTAATGGGTTAGTGCGATATATCCCTAGCTGACTTCCAGTGAAAGGTTGGTATATTCGGTTCAGTGGAAGCGAAGTTATTGCGTCAAAGACTCAGTATGTTTGTGTTATCGGTACAAAAATGAGTTTCTAACAAAGAGTTAATATCAAATTTTGTTTTAAAATCGGTAAAACGTTTACCGAAACATTTGAATTGATGAAAAAGTTTATGGCAATGATTATCTATCTCGTGCCAGAGTTCATGAGTGGTTTACACGATTCAGAGATGGTCGTGAGGACATAAATGAAAATGAACATACGGGACGCCCATAATCAGTAATCACTGAAAACTCCATCGAAATCGTTCCTAAATTTATCAAAAATTAACCAAAATCATTGTTGAAATTCATGGAATCGGAGTTGAATATCTTCAAAACATCGATGTATCGCATTTTAATTGATCATAATTTTGCTTACGACAGGTCTGTGTACGTTTCATTCCACACAATTTAGATGAGAACCAAAAATTGCTCAGAATTCATCATTCGAAATACCTTATTGAAGAGGCGAGAAAAAACGAGAATTTCTTTTACAGCATTGTAACTGGTGATGAAACGTTGTGTTTCCAGTATGAACCTGAAACTACGAAACGAATGGAAGGCCCCAGATGAGCCACCACCAAAAAAATCGCGTTTGGAGAAGCCAAAAATCAAGCCGACTCTCATTTGTTTTTACGGTTCCAAGGGAATTGTCCACAAGGAGTTTGTGCCAACGGGCCAAACCGTCAGTAAAATTTTCTATCTTTATCGTTTTCAAGCTTTTGTTGCATCGCATTTGTCGAATTCGGCCTGAATACCTCGAAGGAGGAAGCTGGCGCTTATTGCATGATAATACAACATCTCATCGATCTACTCTGTGACTGATTTTTTGACTAGAAATCGCATTTTAACCATCAATCACTCATCGTATTCGCCCAATACGGCTCCCTGTGACTTCTACCTATTTGGAAAATTGCATTTGGCCATGACAGGAAAACGTTTTGCGTCCGTAGCGGCCATCCAAAAGGCTTGTACCGACATTCTAAAGGCCATTCCGGTCAATGACCTGAAACACTCTTTCGAAAAGCTTTAAGATCGACGCCAAAGGCGACTATTTTGAATAAATAGACTCGAAGTTATCAGAAAAAAGCTCCTGTCGTTTCAATTTCAGCTCAGTCTTGTTTAGTTTGCACTTCACTTTGTATGCTACCTGCCTACTATATAATCAATATATAAATGATTTAGTCAACGAATGAACGTTACATTATAAATAACATTTTGTTGACTTGTACACGTTGTCCAGTGGGCTAATTGAAATTTATATATGTATGCAATATACACTATTCTTGGCCATGAAACAAAAATCGATTGAAAATATTAATTCAGATATTTCTGAAACCAATTGTAAGCTAAATATAATACGTTCACATATAAGTAGATTATATAATTTTTCGTGCTTAACTCCCAATCCGTAATTAAAAAGCGAGATTACCCATACAAAATTTCTCTCCCGAAATCTGGGATTACAAAATAATTCTAGATTATTACCATACTTTTTTACACAGAACCCTGTGTTCTCTGTGTTATGGAAATTTATTTTTAGGAATGTAAAGAAAAACGTCAAAGTAAAAGCTAAATAAAATGGACGCCGGCAAAGAAAGCAGGTTTGTAGACATAATTCTGATGCACTTTTTGTTAGATATTATTAATTAAGCATTCATATTACAGAAAAAGTGTGAGTCCATAGACACTTTGGCCTGTTGTTGTTTATTATAAAATGTAATATCGAATATCGCATGCGCATTGCTGCTATCATTTTTTACATCTCAGTAAATGTCGTTTACGGATTTCCTCCAATTGTTTATTATATATATATATATATATAATTGGCGCGTACACTCTTTTTGGGTGTTTGGCCGAGCTCCTCCTCCTATTTGTGGTGTTCGTCTTGATGTTGTTCCACAAATGGAGGGACCTACAGTTTTAAGCCGATTCCAAACGGCAGATATTTTTTATGAGGAGATTTTTCATGGCAGAAATACACTCGGAGGTTTGCCATTGCCTGCCGAGGGGCGACCGCTATTAGAAAAATGTTTTTCTTAATTTTGGTGTTTCACCGAGATTCGAACTTACGTTCTCTCTGTGAATTCCGAATGGTAGTCACGCACCAACCCATTCGGCTACGGCGACTGCCGTTGTTTATTACTAGCAGCCAATTATGCAATTAAATTAGCTATTCCTTCTCCTTACCTTTTCTTCATATCGATAATAATATTTCAAATTTCACTAATATGTATTTACGCACACCATTTAATTTATGTATTTAAACATAACAAGACTAAAAAAAATAAATAACAAAAACAAAATTAAATAATATATAATAAAATTACAAAAAAATAAAAAAAATAAAAAATAAAAGAAAACTAAAACAAAAAACTAAAAAACAAAAATAGATACAAACAAAAGCACTGAAAAATCAATAACTAAAAAAAAATTACCAGAAAATCACTGCGTGCAGACAAGCTATTTCTGAATAATCAACCTTAGAAGCTTAGATGGCAAACGACAAAGATTAGAATGGTAAAATTTCCCGTTAGTGATTGGAAATCTTATCTAGTTTCATGGGTTATTAAATACTCTAATACTCTATTACAATTCAATGTATATTTTTTTAATTAGTGCCCAAATTAGGGTCTATGTATAACCCCTTTGTGCGATGGTGAGCACTGTTTTAGAACGAAAAACCTTCTATAATACTATTTTTTGCATACCTTTTATCTTAAACTCGCAAAATGAAAAAAAAAAACGAATGCATGCAATAATATTCTTATGTATGTACAGTTTGTCAAGAATATCTTTGCATAGTGAAGAAAAATATAAAATTTTAGCTTTGATCGAGAATTCCAACAACAAAAAAAAAAGGAAACAAAAATTTATACACACAATTCTATGAGTGGTTTATTAAAACAAAAAAAAACCGTTATATATATTAAGGTAAATTTAGGTAGAGTATAAAAAAGATCATAGGTTAGGTTATGGTGGTAGTCGGTCCGTATGATCAACTCACTTAGACCTCACAGGCACATTGTGATACCACTTTGCGACACGGGAACCTTGTTTATTTACTTTCATGAAACCATTTTGAGGCTCTTATGAAGCGCAGGATTGGTCTAATCCCCGCGCCAGATAGTTCTGTAAAAGAATTGAAAAAGTGTTTATCTAGACAACCTGCTCTGATTTTAGCTAAGGCTGGACAATTGCAAAGGAAGTGCTCTACTGTTTCTTCCTCCTCCTCATCTCTACAGCTTCTACAATATTCAATGGGGGAGAATATTCCTTGTTTCTAGGAATGACCATGTGGAGTAATAATAATATTTTTATTTTTACAAGTTTAAAGAAATCCATATGATTTTAAACGTTAAAATATACTGCGGGCGACGCCCGTCAAATTCTAATTTAGTACAGAAAATCTTGACGGGCGAGGCCTGTCATTTCCACTCAAGGGGTTAAATAAACACACACATTACAAAACCAAAAACAAAAAAAGATGTTTATTAAAAAGTGTCAAAAAATCTTTGCATAACTGATGAAAACAACAAAAAATGCAGTTATTTTCCGCGAATTTCATTCATTTTGGTTTTTTTGCAAATGGTATGGAATGTAAAAGGTGTAAGAAACTATTTTGTTGATTTAATTAGTTTCGGAATATCATATTCCAATGGTTTTTTCCCCACTCTTCTCTGATGAATCTTATTAATTAAGTTTTATTAGTTGGCGATCTTTTTCCTACTTTTCTTTTTAAATGAACCCACAAATTTTCGATTGGGTTAATGTCGGGATTTTGGGCGGGAGTATTAATAATTTTGGTTCAGTTGTAGAGTAACCAGGACCTGCATAAATAAGATTTATGTTTGGGATCATTATCTTGATAGTATTTGTATTTAAATTTGTTCGAATTTTCCGGGTCAACAAAGCCGAATTTTCTAATACTGGAAGTCAATTCGTTTTCTAAAATATTAAGATATACACATAGTTACTAAATTATACATACGGGAGCGCAAGTCCTATTTATTGGTAAAAAATCAAAAATGATATATAAATGTTAAACTTAAAAGCATTTTATTTCATATATTAATAAAAACAAAATAAACAAAAATGTAAATTTCACTTAAATATGCTTAAATTTTGTTAAATTGCTCTTATTCGCTATGTGACTAAAGTATACATACGGCTGTTTAATAATTAAAAATATATATATTTTAGTATCTCGTATGGCTTTCTTTGGCATCTACTACAGCAGATAATCTAGCTGGCATGGACAGTGCCAATTTTCTTGTTGTTTCTGCCGATATTAAATTCCATTCTTGAATTAAAGCCTCTTTTAATGATGGAATGGACGTTATGTTTCGTTTTTTTAAGGCTCTTTTCAGATGATCCCATAAATGTTCAATTGCATTTAAATCTGGTGATTGGGGTGGATGTTCCAGTTTATTTTTTACGCTATATAGCAGCCACTCTTTCACCAGATTCGAGGAAAGCTTGGGATCGTTGTCGTGCATGAATATAGCATTTTCTGCGAGACCAAGTTTTTGCGTGCTGGGAATGTAACTGTCTTTTAAAATTTCAATGTACATGGTCTTATTCATAGTACCTTCTATAAACCTTAAATTTCCAACACCATTTGCTGCCATACATCCCCATACCATAAGAGATCCTCCACCATGTTTCACAGTTGCATTAACGTTTTGTGGCAAAAACTCCGTGTTTGGTTTTCTCCAAACTTTAGCGCGCCCGTCTCCTCCAAATACCATAAAGTTGCATTCGTCCGTAAATTTAACTCGTTCCCAAAATGTTGGATCGCTAACATGGACATTTTTATACTTTTCAGCATATTCCAACCGTTTAACAACATTTACGGCTCTCAGTAGGGGCTTTTTTCGGGCAACTCTGCTTAAAAACCCATTCCTCTTAATGCAACGACGTACCGTTTGGCTACAAACCTCAATATCGTGATTCAACCTTATTTCATTGTTAATTGCAACCGCACTTTTTTTTGGATTATCCTTCACTGTTCGAATAATAGTCCGCTCCAGTCTTTCAGTAAGCTTACGTGGGCGACCTGATCGATGTTTGTTCGCATAATTTCCATTATTTTCGAAATTTTTTATTTTTGTCTGTACAGTAGGTTTTGTTAAATTTAAAATTTCACCAATTCCTTGTAAAGATTTTCCTTCGCGCCTTAGTTTTACAACCATTTTACGAATATCCTCGGAGATTTCTTTAGTTTTAGGCATTTTTTACGTTTTTTATCTTAAATAACAATTAAGTCTGGAAAAACTGATATCAGTCGTAACACTGATCTTCTATTAATGAGCAAAACGCATTTTCATAAAATTTCTAACGGTATTATTAGCGGCGTATAAAAAAAACTACTCGCGTATGTATACTTATGTAACATTACTGGGATGCATTATTAGTGTTTTTAGTACATATTTTATCAACGCTGACAAAAAAAAAATACACAGGGTGTTGTTAAAATAATAAGATTAATTTAATTTATTAGTGTAGGATACAAAAAATAAGAAAAACAATTTTAATCTAAGAAAATAAGAAATATTTTATCGTATGTATACTTTAGTAATTATGTGTACTTCCTTGGTCATTATTTCGACCAAAGTTTGATTTCACCCACTCCCGTTGTTGATATACAACCCCAAACCATTACTGCCAGTTTTCCAATCTTTACGGTAGGGATAATATTTTTGTTTTGTAGTGCTGTGAGAAGCTTACGCCAAACTCTCTGGGGTCCATCATGGTAGTAGAGCATCATATTCGTCTCATCTGAGAAAATAACGTCATCCCAGTACTCTGTGGGCAGTGATATGTGCTCGATGGCAAATCGCAATCTTTTATCAACGTTTTGTGCTGTTTGTGTTTTTGCAACACTTTTCGAACAGTTTCATGAGAAACTCTTAACAATTGAATAATATTTTTTGAAACTCGTTTTTGTGGAATTTTTTTTATTCAAATCTGAGATCACTTGAAGCACTGAAGACAATCACTTTATAACTAAATAATTTCTTACCCCTTTCACATTCCATACCATTTGCAAAAAAAACCCAAATGAATGAAATTCGCGGACAATAACTGCATTTTTTGTTGTTTTCTTCAGTTATGCAAAGATTTTTTTGACACTTTTAAATAAACATCTTTTTTGTTGTTGTTTTTGTAATGTGTGTGTTTTTTTAATAGCTGTTGGCGTCTAATAGTAAGTCATAGACAAGTACAGTATCTAATGGAATGTGTGTATACATTTTTTTTTTCTTTTTTATTTGTTGTTGGAATTCTCGATCAAAGCTAAAATTTTATATTTTTCCTCACTATGCACAGATATTCTTGCAAACTGTATATTTGTATTCATTTGTTTAAAACCACTTTTCGTACCAATATTTGCCAATTGATTCTGGGGCGATGCTCCTCAAATTGACGCTTCTTCTCATTTGACAATCAATGTTGCTAGCAACATTTCATGACTGCGAAGTTAGTACTAGAACATTATAAAAAAAAACCTATTTTGCTATTCTTAAAAACCACATTAATGTGAAAAACTCACTTTTTAAGTACACTTTTGGTAGTCACTATAAAAGGCTTTTTTATTTCGTTCATTTACCCCATAAAAATAGGCATTTTTACATGCCTGTGACTTTGTATCGCAAAACACTACTTTCCCTTTACTTTTCTTAGCTTGCAAGTACACAAAAATTCACACGCAACCAAGTCTGTTACGATAAGAAATACACCAACAACATTTTATTTCGCACTATTGACCTTTGATGAACCGACTAGCCCAGAACACTAGACTGACAAACTGCCCTTTGCAGGTTTTTGGATATATACGTATGTGTGGTTGTTGCGTGTTATAAAACAAACATTTAAACACCTGAATGGCAAGTGAAAAGGCTCACAATACTCTCTACTCTCGGTTAGTGTTGAACGAAAATTGTAGGCACATATTTCATTTTATTAGGCAATTGATTTTGCTTTTCATAGGCTCACCACCCAACAATCAGTTTGGGAATAGTCTAACAACTATGCAAATAGTCCAAAATAGTATTAAACCATGAAGTATGTACAGGGCACGTAAATTTAGTCTAAAAAATATTACCCACCAAATAACCGTATAATTTTTTATTGCCACCACTACCAGATTCCATTGTCAGAACCTTATTTTTTATGTTGTGCAATGTAATTAGACGATTTGAAATACAACTGGAAATTGTAATACGTTGGTTGTTATGCCTTTTACATTTAAATTAGGATTAATAACTGAAATTACAAATAAGGAAGCCCGAAGTCCATTTCAGAGATATGATTGATCGGACTTCTTTGTTCAGAATTCCCGATAGAATACTTAAGTCACCGAAACAAAGTGGCGAAAATATTTGACCCACCTTAATTTACAGTATCGGTAGGAAATAAATTAATAACTGGGCTTAAGAAGTTTGCAAAACACGATTATACGGCACGATTTTATGAGCAGAAGAAAGTTAAACTGTGCTGTCAGAAGGTGGTTTAAGATCCCACAAAAATGTTAATACTTAGGCTAGGCCTGATTACTAGCGAGTAAAAAAAATATATATAATATAGTAGGTCATCTTTTCGGAAAGTCAAATACATTTAGTTACAAGCAGTCGACGAGTTAAAGTTGAAATGAAACAAACTAAATAAAAGTTCTCATTAAGTGACTGTGCCTTACAAAAAAAATCTACTAAAGAAATGCATCCCGATTTAGTGCAAACATTGGCAGTTTAAACTAAGCAGAATATCGATTGAAGATGAAAACCGCTCCGTGCGTCCTTCCACCTCGAAGAAATTGTATCAGCTAGCTGACAAGTGATCCTCAAGCAGTTGGCTAAGATCACAGGGAACTCTTTCAGCAGCATACAAAATACGCTTACCGAAAATGTGAGCATAAAGAAAATTTTCGCACCAAGAAGGCTAAGCGAATAATACAAAGGCAAGCGGCATCGCATTTCAATAGCAAAACTTACATAAATTTATACTCAATTTACAAGCATAAATAAAGCACGTGACATCATTTCTATCCTAAGACAAAATAACATTTAATGGCCAAGAAGAGGCGTTTACCAGCGATGCCGAAGAATTCGTTTCAAACTCTATAGGAAAGATTAAGGCGTCTCTTTTGTGAGGTGATTAATGATTTTCAAAAAGGGGTATCAATACAGGCTCATATTAGGCAAATCAAATTAGGAGGCTGCAAGAAAAGATGTAAAACAAACTGCGAGTAAAAGTATTTTTTTATCAAGACAACGCACCCGCACGCAAAGCTGAAGTTGCGACAGCTGCCATATTGAATTGGGCTTCAAATTGCTCGAACATCGCCGCTATTCTCCAACCAACACACGACAGGAACAAGGACGATAGGTGATAGCTGCCGTATGAACGTTTTTCGAGGACCAAGTGAATGCATTTTTGTTTTAAAGAATGGGCGACTATATTTACCGGCATATTAGGAGATTATGTAAAAAAATATATTTAATTTGAAGAACTAAATATTGCATAACATATTGATTATTTATTTCAACTTGGCTATTAAAATTATTTATAGCACATATTTGATTGTATTGGTATATAAATGACCTTTAAATGAATGCAATTTTGGCAATAAGAACGGTTTCCGAATATATTTACAAACCGTTTGCCTTAACTGATATTTTGGTCTGTGACTTCATATGGAGAACTCCGGCGCCATTAATGTAACTAACATAGAAAGGCACATGCAAAAATCAAGAGCCACTTGACTAGTATACACGAGTAGGTGTACAGACAAACATATATATTTTTATATTAAGGTGTATCTTATTTTAATACATCGATATTTGATATGCTCACTCTCCTTCTTATAATAAGATGGAGAAGTCTAACTATGAACTTACTATTTGTTTACTACTACGAATTGTTACTATTGTTTCATCATTCCGGATTTTATGTTAAGAAAAATGCTTTACTTTTGAGATAAAGAATGGGCACGCAAGAAACTCGTCGATTGTGTTTACTCATCAATTGCGTAAAATTAACTGTAAATAATAAAACTGGTAGATACATATATTAATGGTGTTTGTTGTTATTAATTTGGCGTATTCACTTTTTGTAACTTTTACGTATTCTTCCAAATGTGTTCGGGTAAGTGTGAGCCCGCGGAGAAAATTTTGCGCAAAAATAAAAAAAATGGTCATTTGTCGCACAATGCAAAAACTTTATATTGTTCGAAAAGTGCGGTAACTTACATATGTGTTAGGAAAGTTTGATAAAACGTTGTCGGTGCAACGTAGGCCTGCAAGTCGAAGAACGAAAGGATTTGTGTCGCAGTCAAAAGCCCAAGAAGTGGCGTCACTATTGCAAAAAAACCTTGCCTTTCATTTGCTCGTTACGTCCAAAAAGTGTGCCAGGGTTTAAGATAACATAAAAGTATTGTAGCACCCAATCGAAATGATAAACAAAATAAGAGTGCTACAATACGTGCGCGAAAATTATACAGTCAATAAATCCATAAATATGGTTGTGTTGATATGAACGGTGAAACATACATACGTCAAAGTAGACTTTAAGCAGATTCAGGGCGCTGAGTTTTATACTGCAACGAAGAGTTAGGCAAGTTCCCTAAAAAATATTTGGTTTGGCAAGCTATCTGCCAGTGTAGTATGAAAAACAAAGGGTTCATTACCAGGGCAGTGAAAATAAAAAAAAATTATTTTGAGGAGGGTTTGCAAAAACGTTTACTGACATTTCTATAACAACATAACATAAAGGATCAGATCTGTTCTGGCCGATTTAGACTAGTGTCATTAAAGCCGTCTTGCCATAAACGGGTATGAAAATCATGGAATAATATTGTTCAAAAGGACTACAACCCACCAAACTGTCGTCCAAAATAGCGACACACTGAAAATTATTGGGCAGTTGTTAAGAGAAAATTGCTAAAAGATTCACAAAACCCTATCCAGTAAAGTGAAGTCGTCGTCTATTTCATCTAACAATAGGCCAAGGAAAAGAACTGTTTAGATAGGGTGAAACCAGAGTGAAAGGCGTGTTAGAGGCGTATGTTTCAATTGGCATGGGAAGAAGTGGTTAATGTCATGCTGTGTAGCTTAATATGCTAGATATATGTGAGTCTTCTTCTTAATTGGCGCGATAACCGCTTATGCGATTTTGGCCGAGCTTAACAAAGCGCGCCAGTCGTTTCTTTCTCGTGCTAACCGCCGCCAATTGGACACACCAAGTATGTCTGATTATGTCTCGATATTTTAGTAGAACTTTTCCCGGCTACAATAATCGGAAAGTAATTGCGCGAAAAGAACGCATGTTTCAGGAGGCAGCTGAAACTCATCGTCTACGATAGATGGTGGCTGAATATCGATGAATGGATATCGCCAGTCAGTTAATTCAAGTGCCCTCTTAATTCCTACGTTAACACCCCAGGAACTGCTAGGTAGCATCAGGAGGCATTCCGTCGTTGTTGTTTTTGCAACAGTTCAACAAGTTCATCGTCTTTGTCTCTTTTATCTAACGGTAAGTCCAGGACATGCTGTATCTACGGGTTGAGTCCAAAGGAAGAGGGGTGTTAGGTGAATTAGTTTAAGGGGACATGTGTATAAATGGTTGGTATCGTGCGGGGTACTTTCACATGCCGAAATGCAGTATTTTGGTATGTTTGAAGACTCATTCATTGCGTATCCACAATATATCGATCAGATGGGCGCTGCATAGTATAAAACTAGTCAATCGCTCTAAATGTCTTCAAATCGTGTCTTCAAAATGCTCGGAGTTGCTCAGCATCGGAATTAGTGTGTAATCGCTTTTCACTTCTAATGATTCTTTAACCTTCTTCCTTCATGTCACCAATACGAAAAGTTGAAAAGCAAAGGAGAATGTGCAGCACCTCTTGCTTCATTTTCTTCTGATGGACTTTGAATATTGGCAAATCATTTGGTTTTCAAGCTGGAAAAAAACACTACAAAAATTGCACCCAAGGTTTTACGCACTACTGAAATCTAAACCAACCACCACGATCGTCCACTTAATGTTTTTCAATTAATTTTTGGAGATTTTTTTGGTAAATAAAAAACACAGGACGACCTACATATCTACCATCTTATTAGAATAAAATCTGAGGCTCTCTTCAAATAAACAATTGTTTTTATAATTTCAAAACATTCGGTCTTAATGGGATATTCTAAACTCAAAAACGTTTGATTTTTAAATTTAAGTTGGATTTAAAGTTAACTGCTTCTACCACGCATATCTGCGCATGTGTATGTGCCATCTGACTTTATGATACCTAAACTAATATCTACTTTCTCCTTAACGATGACTTTTTGGAGCCATGCTGCCACAGCGCATTCATTTTAACTTGTTGAAGTTAGTAGCAATTAAAACTTGGTAAAACATCGAAACCTGGAATGTTTCAGCTCCTGACAATAACGCATTGTCAGTCTTCATAAGTCATTTTCTGAGGAGAATCTTGAAAGTATTCTTGCCGAACGTTATCTCAAACGCGGACTTATGGAGCAAAGCTCAACAAACGCTCATGCTGCTTGAGATACGAAAAAGAAAACGGAGACCTAAGAATTGCCATTGACTGGAACGCTTGTGGTAACCGTAGACGAGGTTGACCAGAAAATACCTAGAGACCACTTCTAGAACTGTAAACCTGCTCCATTAACCTGAAATGGAGGGAAGTAAAGCTTTGACGTACAATGAACCAGAAAGGAAAAATCTTGTTGTTGTTGTTGTAGCAGCATAAACATACGCGGAATGGTGCTGGAGTGACAATTAGCCGGATATAAATCCGGGCCATTCCAGTAAAGTGGAACCGACTGTCGTGGAAATGAGAAATCTTTTTGTGGCTCTCTGTTCCAACTTGAAACCTTGCGATACATACATATATATTTTTATGTTGGTATCACCAGTTGCTAATATTGAATAAAGAAAAAACGCGAAAGGCTAGCCTTGATTCTCGATATAAATGGATTTTCCTACAAGGATATTTGCCATGCAAAATAGTGACGCATGCCTTGAAAGTTGTCTTGCAAGCAATGCCAAGAGTTACATTTGCGAAGAAAGACATATGGATTAGATTCTTTGAGGTTTGCACTTCGACCTCACGGTCTTTTGTCCCCTAAACTACAAACATATAACAAACTGATGATACAGCTACAATGGTAAAGCCCAAGTCCAAGGTTATATTTTATCGAAAAAATAAAGAAACTATCCACCACCAAAGTATTTATTTTTTCTTTTATATACATATGTACATACATATCTCCTTTCCAATATTATAGCTATTGTTTTTGTGGCTCCTTTGTATTGCTTATTGTTTCTTGGTATTGTTATCGTCGTTTGAGTAGTTGGGTTGCATATTTGTATACAACAATTTTTAAAAGGGCTGGTACATGCAATGAGTCTTAAAACTTGGATGTATGCCAAAGGAAAATTTCTTAGTTTCTAAGTAGAGCATTAGGATGGAGTGATTTTTTTTTTTAATAACTTTTGGCATATCTGCGCCCCTCCCCCGACACTATTAATTTTTGAAAAAGCGTTACATTTTTACATTTACTTGATACATCGGTTGGAGGGTGCCTGCTCCTCATAAGAAGGCAATATTTTGAGAATTTTATTAACTCTTATAAAGGTAGCATTTCATTACTATGCCATTACGAAAACAAAATGTAAAGTAAATGTTCATATACATACTATCGCTCCACCTTAATGTGTATGTAGCTTAATTTTTGTTTCATACTTCACTATTTTGGCGGAGTTAATATGTACATATGTATTTTTCTGATACAAAAAAAAAATACTTTTAGCAAAACTTCGAACCCATGTTACTGCACTGTCTGCTTTACAAACTATTTATTTTCAATATCTCCATACAACAGAATTTTGCAAACTTAATTGGCAACACTAAATTAAATTTTTGACAAATCGAAAGATGTCAGATGATTTGGCAAACAGTCATTTTTTGGAAGAGAGATTTGGGGATGAGAAAACGCAAAGCTACTGAGAAGTAGTCGGAGAGAAGAAGAGGTGACACCGTCAACACTGCAAAAATTTGCCATTCTTTACGGATTTTGGCGAAACCTGTTGAAATATTTAAGGTATGTATACCACATAGCATATGAAAGGGTTTTGAAGATTCCAGAGCAGATACTTTCCGTGAACGAATGCACATTTTTATATGGATAAAAGGAGAAAAATTATCAAAAATTTACTAGAATTTTTAGCCACTTTAAACTTGCACTGTATGGCTATAAAATTTAATGGGTTTTAAAACCGCGTAAACAATTTTTTTATTCTGAAAATTTCTCTCGTTCCTATAATTTTGTACAAAGTTGCAGAATGAACTATACTTTGATTAAACAAAATAGTCAAAACTAAAAAAACCGAAAGAAAAGTAGTGAATATTGGTCAAAATGTTGTAGTAGTACTATAGTATTTGCGCAGACTATATTTAAGGCATTTGAGGCGATCTATAAGAAAAGAACACAACAGTCAACTCGAGTCGCTCACAAAGAAGCGCATGAACACGCAATTTGTATTTAACTCGTTCCCTAAATGAGCCGTACACTTCACTTCTTAGCGCAATCGAAAAAACAAGTGCATTAAAAACGTTCTCAGTTCGCTCCCGCAAGGCTCGTTAACCTTTTCGAGCCCGATTAAAAAATAAATAAAAAGTTGGCATCTCATTTCTTCGATCACCGAGGATATAGCTTGAAGAAAAAAAGTTTTTTTTTGTTTTGGATCATCAACATACTGAAGGTAGAACTACACTCCGATTTAAATTAAAGCGTTCGCAACAGTTAATATGAGTAGTATTGATAGTAAATAAAAATACCCGTATATACTTAGTCCTGCCATAAGATCTGTTACAAGTTAAGTCCGTTATACTAGTCCAAAATAAACAAGACTGGCGTCATAAAAGTGTTTTTAATGAGTTAAAGTGTTGGAAGTTATATCCCGAGCTGGCTTCCAGTGAAAGCTTGGTGACATTCGGTTCAGTAGAAGCGAATTATTGCGTCTAAAGTTTCAGTATATATGGGTCATCGGTACAAAAAAAAAAAGTTTTGAACACAGAGCTACTATCAACTTTTGATTTAAAATCGGTAAAACGTTCACCGAGACATTTGAATTGATGAAAGAAGTTTATGACGATGATTGTCTATCTCGTGCCAGAGTTCGAGAGTGGTTTACAGGACATGGTTCTGATGACATATGTATATTACAATAAACATACGGACCGCCAAAAATCAGTAATCACTGAAAACTCCATCGATTGTTCGTAAATTTATCAAAAATTAACCGAAATCATCGTTCAAATTCATGGAAACGGAGTTAACTGAGGACCAAAAATTGCTCAGAATTCAACATTCGAAAGACCTTTTTGAAGAGGCGAGAAAAAACGAGATTTTCCTTTACAACATTGTAACTGGTGATCAAACGTTGTGTTTTCAGCATGAACCTGAAACTAAGCGTCAGAGAGCCGAATGGAAGGCCCCAGACGAGCCACCATCCAATGAATCGCGTTCGGAGAAGTCAAAAATTAAGATGATGCTCATTTGTTTTGTACGATTCCAAGGGAATTGTCAACAAATCGTCAATGCAGTTTTCTATCTTGGCGTTTTTTGAAGTGTTTGTTGCATTGTATTTGTCGAATTCGCGAAGGAGGAAGCTGGCGCTTATTGTATGATAATGCACCATCTCATCGATCCACTCTTACCACGTTTGTGACTGATTTTTTGCCTAGAAATCGCATTTTAACCATCAATCACTTACCGTATTCGCCAAACACGGCTCTCTGTGACTTCTACCTATTCGGAAAATTGCATTTGGCCATGAAAGGAAAACATTTTGCGTCCGTAGAAGTCATCCAAAATGCTGGCACCGACATCGAAAAGCTTTGAGATCGCGCAAAACAGTGTATCGACGCCGGAGGGGACTATTTTGAATAAATAAGCCAATTATTGTTTAGCGACTCTCCAAATTTCTGTGAGGTCTTCGAAAGACCATGTCCTCCAATTCTGACCACAAACTGTAGTCCAATGAATTCAGATCTGGACTTCCAGACGGCCAATGTTCTGCAGCTACTTAGTGTATACTTATGTACAATTTTTTGTTGTTTTGTATCGATTCTTGTACTATTCTGTGCCACTGTGAGTTAAAAAAGAACTACCAGAACATATGGCATAATTCAAAGAGTCAGACGGCTATAAACGGATGGGATTTTAGTTGACTCTGTTTCGTATATACTACATATGTATGTAAGTAAGTATGTAGATACTATGTGTGCACAACATTCGCCTGCGTAGTATGGAAACGTATTCAACCTACTCACTTTGAAAATGCAGACATATTCTACATATTGCAGAACTTGCAAAAATAGTGCCTCAAACACTTTATTTATTTTTATTTATTTTTTTTTATAAGAAGAGAAATATGGAATTAAAGACAAAAAACAACACTAAGAGGGAGGATCGTAAGCCGGTTCTACGTTAGCGGAATGATTCGGTTTTATATATGGCAAAGAACTGTTACTCCAGTAGCCTTCCTCGTACACATATCGGGTATAGATTAGATAGATACAGAAGCAAGAGGTTTAAATAGTTCAAATTCATATGTATATAAGTATATACATACACATATACATAGTACAAGTAAATTTAAATACAAACGTAATTCGTAAATTAACGATGACCAGACGCTGAACCTAAGAATGCAGCTTTTAAAAGCCCACATAACTACTTACAATACAATATTAGGTGCGTCTGCGTATATGTACATGTGTATAAGTATATACATTTTTGTTATAAAGCTGCTAAACCACTTTCATATCTACATACAACAACTCCACTGCTCGTCCTCTGCATCACCATCAATAAATTTCGCCGACGTTGCAGACGGCCGTCATCGGAGCCTCTCGTTATGAAAGCAGTGAAAATAAAATACGTAGGAAGGAAAGAAAGAAGGGGAAGCATTTACACTGCAATATAAATAAGTAAATAAATATGTAAATATTAGCAATAAAAATTGCATGTGCGTGCGTAACTGCGACGATGTGTAATGAAATAAAAAATTGCACGACGCGCCAAATTATAGTACATACATACATATGTATATACATACATATACAGCTATGGGCAAAGAACAAAAGCATACTTCCCCACAATAATATTTAATGATGATTTTTTTCTAGTAAACAGTTATTTTTGCATTGATTCTATTCTTTCATTTCAGTACCACTAAAAAAACGGAAACGATATTATAATTATAATTAATTTATATTAATACTAATTTATATTATAATTATAATTTATAACTAATAAATTATAAGAAGCTCTATAAATCGGAATTTATCTCTCCAAAGGAATATAATTCCCCGCTTCCGTACCCCTTGCCATAGTTTATGGGCATTTTTAAATTCTTTTGCCCAACCTTAATATCGTTCTAGAGATTTTCAATGTAGTTAAGATCTGGGCTTAGTGCTGGCCAATCCAGAACTGCAATTTTTTTTTGGAAAGCCAATTTTTCACCACCTGTTCTGTAAACTTGGGGTTATTATCATACACAAATTACCAGTTTAGTGGCATGGACTCGAACGAATATGGCTATTTTTGAAAACATCAAGATAAACACACTCATCGATATTGGCATTTATTCTCACTATTAAATCAACTCCATTCCAAGAAAATTATCCCCAAATTTTCAGTTACCCCACCGTGCTTTTAGGTATTGGTTGCGTACCGAAGATTGAAATTTTGGATTTTTTCACGTTGATCAAACGACTTTTCGTTAGGAATAACCACATACATATATATATATGTATAATATATAATTGGCGCGTACACCCTTTTTGGATGTTTGGCTGAGCTCCTCTCCTATTTGTGGCGTGCGTCTTGACGCTGTTCCACAAATGGAGGGACCTACAGTTTCAAGCCGACTACGAATGGCAGATATTTTTTATTAGATGCTTTTTCATGGCAGAAATGCACTTGGAGGTCACCATTGCTTGCCGAGGGACGACCGCTAGTAGAAAAAAATTGTTTCTTCATTTTGGTATTACACCGAAGGGTAGTGACGCACCAACCCATTCTGCTGCGGTGGCCGCCCTATCATATTAATTTTATTTGCGCCCATAAAAAGTATTGTTTTCCAGAATTTTATATCTTTGTTTCTATAGTTTCTTGATATATTTTCTACAATATCGATTTTTTCTACTGACACACGCATACAATTTATTTTCATTAGGGCGTCCTCGCACAAGTCTGCTTGATGTATTGAGGCTATATTGCTCATTCATTTTCAGCGTTACCCCTCCAGAGGACTTAAAATATCACGCATACTTTTTTTAACGATGGCCTTGTCCCAAATGAATTTTTTCTTTGAAGTGAGCAGTGAAGTCACGTTCCGTTTTCGTGCCCAATAACGATTTTGAAGGAAACAATTATATTCTAAGAAATAACAATTCCTATTGAGAACATTATAAGAGCGCTATTTCTTTGGCCATTGCTGTATATAATTTATTGTAAATCATATGCATATAAAAATGTACTACTCCTTAAAAGGGGCTGCGTAGGTAATTCTATGGAGGCGAGACAATACAGATATACATGGTGAAGTCCAAAATAAACATTTGAATTGATGAAAAAAGTTTATCGTGATGATTGTCTATCTCGTGCCAGAGTTCTTGAGTGGTTTACGCGTTTCAGAGATGGGCATACATACATAAATCACAATGAACATACGGGCCGCCGAAAACTCCATCGAAATTGTTCGTAAATTAACCAAAATCATCGTTTAAATTCATGGAATCGGAGTTGAATATCTCCAGAACATCGATTTATAGCATTTTAATTGATCATTTGGGCTTACAATAGGTCTGTGCGCGTTTCATTCCGCACAAGTTAACTGAGGACCAAATATTTCTCAGAATTCCACATTCGAAAGACCTTATTGAAGAGGCGAGAAAAGACGAGGTTTTCCTTTACAACATTGTAATTGATGATGAAACGTGGTGTTTCCAGCATGAACCTGAAACTAAGCGTCAAAGAGCCGAATGGAAGGCCCCAGACGAGCCACCACCCAAAAAATCGCGTTTGGAGAAGCCAAAAATCAAGTCGGTTCTCATTTGTTTTTACGATTCCAAGGGAATTGTCTACATGGAGTTCGTGCCAACGGGCCAAACCGTCAGTTCTATCTTGGCGTTTAGAAGCATTTGTTGCATCGCATTAGTCGAATTCGACCTAACATAAATACCGCGAGGAAGGATGCTGGCGCTTATTGTATGACAATGCACCATCTCATCGACCCGCTTTACCTTTTTTGTGACCGATTTTTTGACTAGAAATCGCATTTTAACCATCAATCACTCACCGTATTCGCCCAACACGGCTCTCTGTGACTTCTACCTATTCGGAAAATTGCATTTGGCCATGAAAGGAAAACGTTTTGCGTCCGTAGAGGCCATCCAAAAGGCTGGTACCGACATCCTGGTGGACTTTCCGATCAAAGACCTAAAACACTCTTTCGAAAAGCTTTTAAATCGCGCAAAACAAGTATCGAGGCCAGATGGGACTATTTTGAACAAATAAACTTGAAGTTATCAGAACAAAGCTCCTGTCGTTTTATTTTAGCTCAGTCTTGTTTATTTTGGACTTCACCTTGTATGTATCTGTAATATGTATATGAAATAATATAAGCATGCATATATGTAAATGAATGCACACCTTATGCAAATGATTTCATACTGTTCCACCCTGTTCCGACTAATCTGCAATCCCTACAATTTAAGAAGTGCTCGCATGCCGGTCAGTCTCAACGATTCGCATAATTTTATCAACATTTTCGTGCCCCATTCTCGACATGCATAGTACCAGAATGATAATAGGTCAGAAGGCATTGAAGAAGCGGAATGGACCAAAGAGAACAATTTTAAAGAAAATTACTGAAAATGAGAATAGCTTGCGTTTTAGGCGCTATGTACACCGTTTTTCCGTCAATTACATCGTGCGACAAAAAACAACTTTTTATTTCTATCCAGGAAAAATTGCATAAGCATGGGAAACTATAGATTTTCTGTAGACATGTTGCATACTCAGTTTTTCACTTTCCAAAAATGGTATTAAATACTTTTACTCACTCTATGTTATGTTATGATATTAATATGGATATCAAACGAAAGCGAATATAGCCAGCTACTAAAAAAACTTCTTTACTTTTTGCCAGGACAAATATAGATTTTTTATAGTATTTATTGCGTATACTTCAGTTCATACGATCAAAGTTAAATTATTTTTCTTCCGTTTTTATAAAACAGCAAGAACGGTAGCACACACAGTAATTTTCTAACAAAGTTTTTTTGTAGAGCACTTAAGTTTTGAAATTGCCTATCGAAAAGAAATTTTTGGACTGTTCCAAAAAAAAAGGAAAAAAATATTTCAGAAAATTATCACCGTGAAATTTTACTATACAATATTGATAATAATATTTCATGCGGAAATCACTTTTTACAAGTAATATAAAGACTTATTTACTTGACCTAACAATGAATACCTATTCCCAAACACACAATTTTTTTTACAAAAATATATAACGGAGTAAACATTTTAAATTCGGAACTTTAAAATTTTTAATCAAAATTTATAGAATTTTTGCTAGGCATGCGGTTTTGGAGACCATGGAACTTGCAGCAAGTGACTAGAAAATATCGTTGATTTTTTTTCAATTTCCCTTCGCAGAGGGGTGACGCCTTTTTTCCATATAAATTAAATGCTCGATTTTTTTTATATGGAAGAAAAATAAACAACTATCCAGTTTGTTTCTTCATTAGATGATTTTTGGGGCTCGCGTACACCGAAAGTTTATAGCTCATCAGTTCCATGAACTTACAGCTGAGCTTTTTTTAATATGGGTATAAAGGTAGCAGAGAGAAGACTGCGATTGTAACCCAAATTTTCCACCGTAAGAATACTAACGGGTGATTTTTTAGCTATTATCTTTTTAAACAGTTGGTTTAAACAGCTGACGCACGTTTCGTGTTTTGCTTCACTGCCAGACATCTTCAGTTTGGTCTATAATTTAACAATGAATCGTCTTACAAACGAACAACGCTTGCAAATCATTGAATTTTATTATAAAAATGCGTGTTCTGTTAAGAAGGTTTATCGCGCGCTTCTTCCATTTTATGGTCAGTTTAATCGACCCACTGAGGCGGCTATTCGAGCTATTGTGACTAAATTTAGAACCAAATTTACATTATTGGACATCAAACCACCAACACGCTTACGTAGAGTGGGAACTGAAGAAAATATCGCAGCTGTATCGGTCAGTGTTAATGATGACCATCAATTATCGATTCGTCGCCGTTCGCAGCAATTGGATTTAGGATTTAGGTGTGAAGCCTTTCAAAATACAGCTGGTGCAAGAATTGAAGCCGAACGACCTACCGCAACGTAGAATTTTTGGTGAATGGGCTCTTGGAAAGTTGGCCGAAGATCCACTTTATTATCAAAAAATTGTGTTCAGCGACGACGCTCATTTTTGGATCAATGGGTACGTAAATGAGCAGAATTGTCGATTTTGGAGTGAAGATCAGCCAGAAGAATTGCAAGAGCCACCAATGTATCCAGAAAAGGTCACAGTTTGGTGCGGGTTATGGGCTGGAAGTATCATTGGACCGTACTTCTTCAAAGATGCTGTGAATCGTAACGTAACTGTGAATGTTGAGCGCTACCGTGAAATGAGATCCAACTTTTTTTGCCCAAAATGTAAGAGCTTGGCTTGCATGACATGTGGTTTCAGCAAGACGGTGCCACATGCCACACAGCAGGCGGTACAATGGACTTGTTGAGAGGCGAGTTCGCTGAACATTTTATTTCACGTTCGGGACCAGTCAATTGGCCACCCAGATTGTGCGATATAAGGCCTTTAGATTATTTTTTGTGGGGCTATGTTAAAGCTCATGCCTATTCAGACAAGCCTGCTTCAATTAACGCATTGGAAGACAACATTCAAGCATTTATATGTGAGATACCGGCCGAAACATTGGAAGGAGTATGCCAAAATTGGACTAAGCGGATGGACCATTTGAAGCGCAGTCGCGGTCAACATTTGCATGAAATAATCTTCAAACATTAAATTATATGGACTGTACTATCGATTTAAATAAAAATTTCGTGCATTTTTCTGAATTTTACGTGTGTTTTTTGAAAAACTTTTCTATAATTCTTAAAAAATCACCGTTTATTTGAATAACTAAACGGTTTTATTCCACAAAAAGATGGAATTAAGTGTGATTTCCCTAACCAATTGTTCCGCATGCATTATTTTTAAATATTATAATTACCCTCAATGAAACGCAATCATCGAGCTGAAAAATCGAACATGTTCGATTAAACAACCACAGCTGGGTGCGTGAGTGAGTGTAGGCACTGCTTTCACAGCTGCATATATAATGTGTTTTTTTCTCAACGTTCACAAGCTCGCTTATCAGCTAAAATATTATATATGCTGTGTTTTGATCAGTTGTGCTGCAATAGACAATTTCCTGACAAACAACGCAGCCTTCTTTATAGCTATTAACTCGGCTTGAAGGACGCTGCCGTGGTCATATAGTTTTAGACTTAAACTGCAGCAATTGTGAGTGGATGCCACTCTCGAACTTATTATTTAGCCTTTGGTCGTCAGTGAAGATAGTCACCGACTCTGGGTGAAGGTACTTAACGTTATTCCATTCACATCTTTCCTCACATTCGAAAAATTATTTTCAAGGCAGAATTGTGGAGCAATGTAATCCAGCTCTCTATATGTTCCTGGAAAATTCGAGAATTTTCAAAGCACTTAATCCTCTAAATTAGCCTTGAATTGATGTTAGATTTTTGTTGTAGCACAACATTAGCGGCAGACATCATATCTTTGCTATGAAGTTTCCACCTTCATTTGCTTGAGTCTTTGCGAAACTCTCAGGCATGGCCTGCAAAATAATTCTACACTTCAAACTGGTTTGCGCACTAAAAACTAAGAAATTCCACACTGCTGCAATTATAGCTTTGCTCGAAAATTGCAAAAGATTTCATTTGATATGCTAAAGGCTTTTCTTTCGAAGAATCGATTTTCACTAAGGCTTTGTCAAATGCATTTGAATGCAGCCAGTGTAAATATGTACGTGCGTTTGTATATACATATTTACATAAAAATATTAGCATAGTATATCTATATACATAAAAATAAAACCTTGTTTAACCTTTGATATCTTTAGAAGCTACAAAATGCGCAAACTTGCATTTTGTCACAAAAATGGCCTGCAGCCATACTCGGGCGGGTACTTATGTTCGCCTGATGACACTAGCACATCCTTCAGCTATCTGAAATTTTTTATTTCTACATCTTTGACTGACTGACATTTCCTCTTGACTGGCACAAGTCGCACAACAAGCCCCCACGCATGCGTATGTATCTATGTAGCTATGTGCTTAAGTACATACAGTGAGTCAATAAAGTTTAAGTACACACATCAGTCAGATAAAAAAATTCATATGTTTCATTCAATTTACATAAAAATTTATTAGAGCTTGTATATTTCACATTGTAAATAAAGTAAGGAACATAAAATCATTCTTTTCAATTCATTACATACTAGCTTTAAAAAATAATAAACAAAAAACTTTGCACTATCGTGATTTCACATAAAAAAAGTTTAAGTACACTTTATAAATAATATTAAAAAAAGAACAAAAACAAAAAACGTGGAATAAATTAATATTTTGTTGGTCCTCCACCTGCATCGATAACAGCTTGTAAGCGTCTACGCATGCTTCTCACTAACCTTTTAGTGTCATTTTCTGCGATTTTGCCCCACTCCTCTGATAACGCATTTTTAAGCGATCCCTTTGAGGTTATATTATGTTTCCGAATTCTTTTTTCTAACAAATCCCAGACATGTTCAATGGGATTTAGGTCCGGTGATTGTGGGGGAGTATGCAGTTGTTTGCAGTTGTAAAGGAGCCATTCCTTAACTAAATATGACGTGTGCTTGGGGTCGTTATCCTGCTGAAAAAGAAATGTATTTTCATCGAGCCCCAATTGCGTTGCACTTTGCTTCAGGTTGCTGCGTAAAATGCTTAGATATGAATGCTTATCCATAGTAGTTTCAATAAAGACCATTTTACCCACACCAGCTGCCGCCATACACCCCCAAATCATTATGTTACCGCCACCGTGTTTGACAGCCGGTATTAAATTTTTTATCTGCATCTCCTCATTAGGCTTTCTCCATATTTTTGTCGCTCCATCCGGTCCATAAATATTATATTTAGATTCAATGCTAAATAATACGTTATCCCAAAAGGAATCTGGCTTTTCTAAGTGCTCCTTTGCGAAATCCAAACGTTGTTTTTTATTAATAGGTGATATTAGAGATTTTCTACGTGGAACTCTTCCATTGTAACCTGCTTTATGAAGTACATTTCTAATGGTCTGAGGATTGACGCTTGTTGCAGTTCCTTGTAGCAATTCATCACGTATTTTTGGAGCAGATTTTTTGGGATCAGCTCTGATGGCATTCAAAATATATCTCTCTTCCCGTTCGGAAATTTTTTTCGGACGACCAGAACGTGGTTTCTTTTGCACATTTCCATTGCTGTTGTGAAAGTTAATAATATTTTGTACGCTAGAATGTGTTTTTCCAACAATTCTTCCAATTTCACGCAATGATTTTTTTTCCAAATACAATTTGATGATCAGTTTTCTTATTTCCATCGATATTTCTTTACCTTTTCCCATTTCGTCCATTTTGAACTAGCGCCTGTATACAAATGTACAAATTATCAATAATAAAATGCTTCAAACGCATTTCTACACTTGTTTGCTAAAACCCAAACAAATTTAAATCCGTTATTTTTACAAAAACAACAACGCAACAATACATATTTGCGTGTTGTACTTAAACTTTTTTTGCGTAATTTTAGCGCTCATTGAGGGATATTTTACGTATGCATCTAAAATGTATAACGGGAACAACAAAAAAACCGATTTTCATGACAACAATGTATTCTTTTAATGATACAAAGATATTGCATGAAGTTTTTTTTAACATAACTATGATAATTCTTAGTGTTTGTAAGAAATAACAAGGTGTACTTAAACTTTATTGACTCACTGTATGTATGTACGTATGGTCACAGACGACACAGAGATAACAAAGGAATTCTTATATGCATACATATACACATCTCTATACAAACATATCTGCATATTTCTTATTTATTAAGTCATTTGTGTACGTATCTACCACAGCAGTGCATATGTATGCATTATTGAACCACACCATTCTTATGTCGGGGAGTTTAGCTGGCTGCATTTTTTTAATGTCCATACAAAATTCCCTATAAATATAGGAAGAAAGTGCGTATCTTTCTCTTCATTCTAAATGGTTATGTGCTGCACATAAGAATTTACAATTGCATTATAAGTGTATGTAAGTTTCGAGTGTGTAGTGGCCGAAAAAGAAGATCGTATTTAAGTTTTCCAGAGGTTGAAAGAAACTACTTGAAACGGCTTATATGTACTCGTATGTGCTCGTATATAATTTTCATTATCGCACCCTAAATACAAAAGGGTCACAACTCAAAATGTTCCTTGTGCTCAAATATGAACGAGACGTTATCAATAAAACGGTCCGCGGATGACATATGGCAAAAATAAATTTTTTGTTTTTTGGTAGGACTGTTATAAGCTTACATGGCAAATTTCAGCGTGATATGTCACATAGTTTGTTTTCTGTGCTACTGTAAACAAGTCAAGCTCGAGTGTGGAAAATTTTGAGTTGTGACCCTTTTGTATTTAGGGTGCGATATGTATGTACATGCATGGTAGAAAACGCAAATAGTGGTCTCATTAAAATAGTGACGTTGCAGTAGTCGCAGTTAGTGAGCCCCTGGCGGTATCGGAGCAGTGAGGTTACAGTACCTTCGTAAGTAGTAGAACTAAAATAAATTAGTTCTATGTTGCGCCTAATTCGAATGTTGGAACCCTAATCTAGGATTCGTGCGTCACTAGAGCCTTTGAACATTCGAGATCCACAAAACCCTCACAATATTCAACACGAATGTACGACTATCCGCACATACATATGTCCCCCAAATATATGTACATAAAAATAAAAGAAATTTGTACATCATTTAAAAACGTCCCACATCTATATATGTACATACGTATTTTCCAGACAAAATGTGAGTTATAACTACATAGTTAATTGCTATGCGTAGATTATAGACTTAAAGTCAACAAAAGCGCTAGACTTACAAACTACTTAGCACTCGACTAGTATGGGTGATTGATTCACTAGAAGTTTACTAAAATACATTATCCCCGTCTTCACAGCTAACGAGATGCTTGTTCTTCGCTTACTTCCTCCACCCGCAATTATCATCGCTCGGATTATTTCTGTAATTTGCTCCATAAAGCCAACAATTTCCAACGCCTACGAGTATACATGCATATTTATTTATATAATATACTTTCGTATGTACTTATCAACTTAATGTGTATGAAGAACCAGTCATTTGAGCAGCAACAAAGGTATACGAGTATGCGCGTATGCAACGAATCCATGCTTACATGCATGTACATACATATGTGTGTGTATGGACTGTTTTGAAATATTTTCTTGTAGCACGGTATTTTATGCATATCTCAACAATGGACTTGTTTGTTCAAACAAAAGGGAGCGACTTGTGATATCGGTGCTAAAAATACGGAGTTGTAGCAAAATGTAAACGGTATGTACATATCAATTCTCTAGACCTTACAAAATAAAGTCTCAGAACGTGTACAGTAGTTAGAAATAATAAGTTTCCAAATGAGCAATTGAATTTGTGATATATACAGTCTGTATAATAAAAAAATATATATGAATGACCACTTTATGTGGTGGTGAAATTCATGGTCACTTGAGTCATATTATTATAATATATTCGTTGAAGTGGAATTGTGAAAATCCAGAAAAACATTTTATAAACATTTGATGAGATGAGTAAGTTTATTTTTACTATACCAGCAAGCATGGTAAAAATATAGCGGAGTGAGATTCGGCTACAACAACCTCTAAGCTGGTAGAGAAAAGCAAAAATAACTTTTCCACCTTGAGCGTAAACTATAACGTTACCTTGATCTGAGTCCCGGGACATCAAAACATTGAAGGAATCTAAAGAGCAGACGAACTGGCAAAAGTGGGATCTGCCATCAGCAACATTCTTGCAGAAACGGTATTCACCCACTGGGTGCAAGGAAGAATGAAATCTTCTCAAAATATCTTCGAACCGCTCCTAATGTACTGTGGTGCAAGGAAGAATGAAATCTTCTCAAAATATCTTCGAACCGCTCCTAATGTACTGTTGATAATCGACAACTTCAACGAACTGTTAAGCATACAGTTGCGGTTGATGTTTCTTGCTTCCCCGAAAAAGGATTTGGAATGGCCAGTTTGTATTTGAATGCACTCTTAATGAATAAAGTTTACCAAAAAGCATTATTACCGTGAGCTGCGAAGATATTTGGAAGAACTAGCCATCCTTGGCTTTTACAAACATCGAAGCCGAAGGTGTGTAAAGTGGAAACAGCAAAATGGAATCAAAATTTTGGATTGGCTAAACAGTCGCCTATTGAACATGTTTGGGCAATATTTAACAAAAACTTAAAGGAAAATAAATTTGGATGGTCAAACAATTATCTATATATGTAATTGGCGCGTACAGCCTTTTTGGGTGTTTGGCCGAGCTCCTCCTCCTCCTATTTGTGGTGTGCGTCTTGATGTTGTTCTACAAATTGAGGGACAGTTTCAAGCCGACTCCGAACGGCAATATTTTTATGAGGAGCTTTTTCATGGCAGAAATACACTCGGAGGTTTGCCATTGCCTGCCGAGGGGCGACCGCTATTAATGTTTTAATTTGTTAAAATGTTTTTCTTAATTTTGGTGTTTCACCGAGATTCGAACCTACGTTCTCTTTGTAAATTCCGAATGGTAGTCACGCACTAACCCATTCGAAGTATGGCTCGAAGGTGTGAAGCTATTATAGGATATAATGGTTAATACACATTGTTTGAATATATTGTGTATTGCCGCCGTAGCCGAATGGATTGGTGCGGGACCACTATTCGTGCACCACCATTCAGTGCTTGGGTTCTAAACCCCAAGCAAGAATCACCTAAACGTAGAAAACTTATTTCTAATAGCGGTCGATCCTCAGCCTAACTCAGCCAACTAAGAACGGAATGATCGGATTTGCACAAGGCTTTTAGTATTTTGAAGGCAATCTCTAGGAGATTTTGTTTCACATAAACTTACAAAAAGAGTGCTGCCTATAAGTCAAAATGTGTTCAAAAGTTATAAATTATTTTTTAACTTCAACAAATCAAAAATCAATCACCCGACTCTAGTACCTTCAAAGTCTTTCCCATTCCAGTGATAACAAGCTCCGGGTTGCATTTGATTCACTTTGAATCCGTTTTGTATTACTTTGTAAGCAATTACGAAAAAGGTTGAGCTTCTTTAGGAAAAAGTCCAAATTTTTACTTTAGAGCATGTGCATGTATGTAATTGTGTATATGTGTATATATGTATTCATGTTTGTATATATTCATGTTTGTATGTATTCATGTTTGTATGTATTCATGTATGTACGTATATGTATGTATGCTTGCATTTATTCGTATACATATGTATATGTACGTATATGTCTTGAGTACGCTGGTACAGTTGTCCCACCAACGACTTGACAAAAAGTTGGTTTTCGTGAGCGCGAAACACAACTTGCTTACAAAATCTATTTATAGTTGAATTACACTTATGAAGGGTGTATAGGGTCAAGGGTAAGTAGCTCAAACACACAGCGAGTGATTACTTGCCAGCTTGGCCTGCTCTTTGATTGTAGTTAGATAGATATATTATATTTATAAAAAAAACTATGGATACTGCAGAACCGAGAAGCAATGCTAAATTAAATAACTAAGGATGTGCTAAATTCGGTCAGGATCGAGCATTTTATTATTATCATAAACAATGAGAGTTATAGATTGTCACCTTAGACGGAGGTACGGAAACTTCGAGTAATTAATCAATATCCGCCTGCCAGATCGCTGAAGACCATGCTGCCTTCAATGTATGTATGTGTGCATTAGGGTGGTCCAAAAAACTCAAGTTTTTTTTAGAGACCTAGGGACCCTCTCATTTTGTTACATCTAATAAAATAATAATCTATGCAAAATCTTAGCACCCTAGAACATATAGAAGGCAGTGCTCAACAACGTTTAGTTTTCATAAATTTCTATAAAAAACTCATACTTTCGGGTAATTAACGCCTTTTTTTGTTTCAGGTTTGAACTATATTTCAATCAAAATGACTGCTCTTAAGACGCGTCAGGCGGACAGTGTTTACTTAATTGGTGTTAAGGACTTAGAACCTTTAACAAAGAAGAACCAACTTCCTACAACAAAAGAAGTTTTGTTAAGATTTCACTTTTTTTTAAGTGAAAAAAAATCTGTCAGGAACGCTAGTCATAGCACAATTGAAGAATTGAATGAAGTTTGGAGCAAAGCCCTAATCCCGACTAAATATACCAAGGATTCGATTGAAAAACTTGAAAGTGTGCATTCACAGTGGCTACTTTTAAAGAAAAATAAAGGCAGAAAAACAGAAAAACAAAGAACAAACGAGCAATCATTTGTAGACAAAATTGAAAAGCTTTTTGACATTGCTCATTCAGATGCTCTAATTCTCATGAAAATACAACAAGACAAAGATTTTTTAATTGACCAAAGAACTGAGAGAAAAATGATCATTTCATCTCAAGACAAAGAGTATACTACAAAACAAGAAAGAGCACTAGAAAGATTTGAAAAAGAAGAGAAGAGAAGAGAAAAGTCTGTTTCTGCTGCAAAATCCACGTCTTCTTCTATTAATCCACCCGATGATGACTTTAATGATAGTTCAAGTGCCAAAAGCATTTCTGAAAGTGGTTCTGATGATGAATTATATCAACCTTCGTCTAAAAAAGATTTAGAAAAAGATTTAGGTGGCAAGAGCGAAGATGTTTCTGAACGAAAGGCTTAGAAGAGCCTTTTTGACATGAATGTGGTAGGGGCTTTAGACAGGAATAAAGTTTCCGATCGTGAAGCTGTAAGGCTTATCATTCCTATTGCCGCCGCACTTGGCCATGATCCTGCGGCATTGCCGCTTTCAAGAAGTTCTATAAAAAGAAAACGAGAAGCAGCAAGGCAGAATTTTTCAACAGAGATGAAATCAAACTTAGACATCAAAGAACCAGTTGTTGTTCATTGGGACAGCAAAATCTTGCCCGACATTTTAGGTTCACAAAAAGTAGATAGACTACCAGTGCTAGTTTCCTATGCTGGTGGAAATGAGAAACTACTGGGGGTGCCAAAATTGGCTAGTGCAACAGGTTCGAAAACTGGAGATGCAGTACTTAAAACTCTTAAAACATGGAATCTTGATGATAAAATCATTGGTATGGGATTTGACACAACAGCCGTCAACACTGGTGTCAAGAGTGGTGCATGCACTTTCATTGAAAATACGCTGAACAAAGAACTTCTATGGTTGCCGTGTCGCCATCACATAATGGAAATCATTTTGAGCAAAGTACTTACATTATGTTTGGGACCTTCAAGCTCTCCTGAAATTCCCATATTTAAAAGGTTAAAGGAATCATGGAATGCAGTTGATCGATCAGATTACACACCATTCAATTTTTCCCCTGGAGAAGCTGAGTTAAAAAACAGTGCCATCGAATCCCTGATACATCATCTTAGTAAGAAAGACCAGCCTCGAGATGACTACCTCGAACTTATTGAACTGACACTGTTGGTGTTGGGACAAACAATAGAAAAAATTCACTGGAGAGCACCTGGGCCTATACACCACGCTCGGTGGATGGCTAAACTTATTTATGCATATAAATTGTACCTTTTCCAAGGTCAGGGAGTTTACCATCTCACAAACAAGGAGAAAGAAAACTTGGACAGATTTGTCCGTTTCGGAGCACTTTTGTACGTGAAAAACTGGGTTGAGGCTCCAATCAGCGCCAATGCAGCTTTCAACGACCTAATGTTTTGGAAAGAGGCTAGGAAATACAGCGCGATTGATGGAGAGATAGCTAAAACCATCAAAAAAGCGTTCCAGCAACATTTGTGGTATCTATCCGACGAACTGGTCGGATTATCACTTTTTTCCACGAAAGTGAGCCTTGAAAACAAAGTGAGCATCGTGAATAAGATGTCTGTCCCTGCACCGCCCAGGATGATTAGAGGAAATTCCAATTTATTAAGTGATGAATGTGAATTGGCAGATTTCGCTAATAGTAGAACAATGATGTTGTTTACTAAGCTAAACATTAAGCAAAGCTTTTTGAACAAGCACCCAAGTGAATGGGAACAGACGCCAGAATTCAAAGAGGCAAAAAATACTGTAAATAAAATCAAAGTGGTCAATGACATCGCAGAAAGAGGTGTTAAACTATTTCAAGATTTTAACAAACTCATAACAAATGATGAGGAGGCAAAACAGCTGTTGCTGCAGATTGTAAAGGCTAATCGGAAACAATTTCCGACTGAACCAACGAAGAAGGTCGTTCTAGAAAGCCTACAGAAACCATCCACTTCTAAAGAAAAAATGTAAAAACTTGCATTTTTATTATGGTCTTCGCCATAAAATGTACATATTTTTAACATGATTTATAATGTAAAATAACCAAATAAATTTAAGTTTTTGTATTCTAACATGTCTTGTCATTTTTTTCAAAAATTGTAAAAAAAACTCCCATTTTCATTTTTTAAACAGCGTTGAGCACTGCCTTCCAAGTGACTTATGACCTTGAAAATTTAGCTCTTTACTTCTTATATCAAATAAAAAAGAATTGGGGGGTCCCTTGGCTTTTACATCCAACTTGAGTTTTTACCATAGGATCTTGGACCACCCTAGTGTGCATAGTGCAGTGGCGATGAGATATAGGTATGTATGTATGTGCAACACAATTCCATTTTTAGTAATATTTTTTTACAAGCTTGAATGCAATTATCGATTTAGATCAAACCGATGGTTTCTTCGCTTCATCACAAGGTGTCAATAAATTGGTAGAACCTTAGCTCCGAAGACGGTAGATTATTTACCTTAATCTATTAGCTCCATATTGGGTACATATATAATATATCATATGTATCCTTGTTCGCAAATGAACATTTGTGATGCAAGAATTTTCGATTTTAAATTTTCAAAGTTCTCTGGGTACATGATTTTAAATAGGAACTTTACCTAAAAGCATATTTTTTTAGAAACTAGAAATAGCCACTTTTCAAGAAATAATGTAAATTTTTGGTATGGAGTTTTCAACCCCATTCCATTTTAAACTAGATGCAAGTGGCTACAAAATACCGTTATTTTTTTTTTTTTGTAATTTTTTCTTGCTGTTATAGTCATTTTCTTCTATATAAAAAACTGCCCAACATATTTGTATATTGTATATGTGTAAAAAATAACGGTTCACTAATACTTTTTAGATAAACAAAGAGAGTTCAACAACAACTATGTCATATTACGTGTGGGAATAAAGCTATGAATTACTTAAATTACAATTCCCATAAATATCTCAGAAATAATATAAAATAAAACACTCAGAACAAAAACAATTAATAAATTTTTTAAATAACGATTAGTTACGCAAGACAGTGAGTTGGCAAAGACTTCAAATCATTCACCAAACTTACCGTGTATTGATGGAAATTAAGTTCCACTGGCCACTGGTGAGCATATGTACATATATATACAATACATTCGAATATATAATAAAAAAAAAAAAAATATATATATATATATATATGTACATCCGCAGATACATATACAAGTATACCTATGTATATACAGATATATAAATAACCCGAAGAAAACAGACTTGCAAACAAACAAGTGTGCATACCTAAAATCCACAATCCGCACACTCGTGCATTTGTTTTTGTATTAATATCTACCTAATATATAAAAAGAATATTTAATAAAAATTTTTTGAATAAACAATTAGCACACTCACAGTCCTCGGCAGAATGAATACGTTGCGGCCGTTCCGGTGAAGTATATCTGACAGATATTTTAATCGTAATTATGCTGGTATTTCATTATAGTTCATTTAAAAACCTTCACGCAAAGCCACGAAAAAGAAGCGAAGTAGAACGGCAAAAGTTGAAAATTGCTCAACTTTTGATCATTGCAAACTTTTTATCATACACATCAACATATAATCCAGTCGACTGAAGTAGCAGTCCTTTTGCAGATGAAACTAAATTCAGACCGTTCCGGTAACGTAAGCTCAACTGTGATGGGACGGACAGCTGTCAATAGTTGCTGTTGTAGCAGCTAACAGATTCTTGTCATAAATATCATCTAACAGTGGGTCCAGCCAACGGGCTGTTTCGACAGGGTGGAACCAACAGGAGGATGGTTTTAGATGAGTAGATTTAAGAGGCATGTGAAGGGGTTATCAGTGTCATACTTTGGTTTTGCCGTAACGGATTCAACGTGTTCATTCCAAACGGGCTATTAATTATTATTATTATTGCCGAGGTGTATATTCAGTCTGCCATTTACAAACACACCCCAGCTCATGTCCATAATAGCCGAAATAATATAGAAATCAACGATGTGCCAAAAATTAGCTCAGTTTAAGCAATTCGTTTTTTAAGTAACCGTAAATTGTGAAATTACAAAAAAAAAAAAAAATAAAGAAAATCAAGCAAACGAGAAGTAAAGTAAAAACAAAAACATTGCATAGGTGCAATTCTTTTCTTATTTTGTTTTAAATAATTTTGTATCAGTAACTGTCTGCCTCTTTTTTTATTTTTTTAAGTATATGAGGTAGAGGTTAACGATCGAATACTGAAATTTATGAATGCTTATACAACTATATGGATATAATTGAATGCAAAAGCAAATACCACAAATTTTTTTGCGAACTACTTAGCAAAAATACAGTAGGTTGCTTAAAAGTATTATAACATATGAAGTTTGGATTGAAATTTGGCTGAGCTGCAAAATATAAGCGAATCGTGTAAACATCACATGATTGCTTCCGTAAGTGCCGCTGACGACTAAACAAAAATAAAATAGTGGAAGTATTGGGATTGAAAGTCAAATAAACTATTATAAGATTTATATTCGAACGTTTTATGAAGAAAAATTCCGACCACAGAAGGACTCTGGACGTTATGTATGTATGTATATAATTTAAGTCCAAGTATTCGATCCATAACGGAGAAAGGATAAAGGCAACACGTATGAACGTACCGAACCCAATTCGAAGTAAATATGTATGTGATTAACTCTTTCTATCCTTATTCTAGAAAGATTTCAAATATGTTTTGTTTGATTTTTTTTTAAACAAATAATAAATATGAGGAAATAAGCCCTGACGAGAGCAAGATTATAGTGACATCGCTGTTACTGTAGGTAGAAGCCATTCTTCTATCCATAGGTCAATCGAAAATTATAAAGCTAGTGGAGAGTATGTATACAAGCCTCGGTCTGCGTTCCCAAATTAGCTTACGGAGCGAGAAATGCGATTTAACGGGCAAAAAATCAGCAGATTCATATGTAAGTATATGCTTCAGAAGTGGCTACAGGCGTTGCAGAATTGTTTCAAACAAAAATTTGCATTTAAAATAATGCACAAAATTGTAAAAATAAATGGTACATGCAGCCAGGTTGAGCGTAAAAAGCCATTTTTTGGTTTATTTTTCCAAAATGAATATAGTTTTAACATGGTTAAATAAAAATCCCCTTGAATTCTAAAAATGGTTTTAACGGTTTTTTTATAGCATTTTCCCCCAAATGCCGCTCTGGTACCTATTTTTTTTTTTAGCAAGTGTATGTATATCCAAATACAATATGGCTCACCTGACAGCTGACACAAGTTACACGACCTCGCAAAAGGTGAAACTCTACATTAAACAGGCAATCGACACGCTCTTATAAACACACATACATTCATACGTGCATACATACAGCCGTTGAAAAATACTTAAGAACGATGCGTTGGCAACTATATAAACGGAGGTTTTATCGAGTATGGGGCCGAAACAACACTTTTTGCGCTTGAATATATTTGCTGTGATCACACAAGTAATTCTCCTTCCTTTGGGTTGTTTATTCATGGAGCCTGAAGACACACCGAATTCGAAAGACGCAACCTTTTATTCTATCACCCTTGGGAGCACTCATGGTGAAAAGAATTGAGAAGGTGAGTTCTTTAACAAACCGTTATTCGACTCTGAGCAAATTTTACAGAACCAGCTGACTGGCTAACGTCACTTGAGGTGTGTTTACAAACAAATCTGAAATTGTGTTGGTGATGCACGAAGACAATCAACCAATGACACCTCGTTGCCATGTGAACATCGACTGATTGGACGAGCGTGTGAATACACGTGGAATGATCGAGTAGAATTCGGCTGCCGCATCCCATGTGAGGTGGCAACCGAAGTTCCCCTCACAATTTTCTTTTTCACCATAGTTAAAGAGCAAACCTTGTAAATCTATCATCCTTGGGAGTACTGATATTTTTGTGAGAAATATACTTCAGAACGATTCGAAATTCGTCCAATATTTTGAGAATTGCTTTCTGTTTTATATTGTACCTGGTAAGTAAAAAATAAAGTATCTGGAGCATTCCTTTAGCACTTTACTTTAGTTGAAAGCAATAATAGAGTTGCAAAAGACCGGATTATCCTACCGTAGTATTTTAACACGTTTCAAAAAGGATGGTTTTTAATACTTTGAAATATTTTGCGAAAGACTATTTTCACAATGAGATGATCGTTCATGGGATGATCCTTAGATTGTCAAAACAGAATCCCAGGAAGAGTGCTGCTGACATCCATCGATAAATTTTCGTTCACATGGAAAAGCCAAAAAGCAAGGCATCGAGGACGACTCGCACGGAATAAGTCATGACTAACAGCATCGCAACGACAACGCCGAATTGAGTTTGCTCGAGAGCACATATCCCGGACTCAAAATCAGTGGCGTTATATTTTATTCAGCGATGAAACGAAAATAGAGTTGGTCCAGATGATAGCAAGTACGTGTGGCGGTCAAAACGTGCAGCATTCAACTCAAAATTCGGCTCACCAACTATTAAGAACGGCGGAGGCAAAATGATGGTGTGGGGCTGCTTTTCGTTAAACGGTGTCGGCCCAATTCATCGTATGGGGTAATATGGTTGTGGTCAAGTACGTTCAGATACTTCAAGATGTAATTCTACCTTATACGGAAAAGAATTTACCGGCAATTTGGAAATTTCAACAAGACAGTGATCCGAAGCCAAGTGATCATAGTGTTGCCAAAAAGTGTTTCGAAGACAATTCGATGACTATTCTGGATTGGGCATGTTCAAGTGCTCAAATCCAATAGAACATCTTTGGAAAAATGCACTAAGTATGCAGAATATAACAAATTTGGATCAGTTATTAGAGGAAACCAAAACAGCATGGGAATCCATTCCTGTTGACCGTTGTACAGGTTTAATAATATCAATGCAAGGCGCTGTGCAGCAGTAATAAATCAAAAAGGATTTTCAACAAAATATTATACTAATGTGTACTTTTCCCTTCACCTGGATGCTTCACCAGATCGAAAACATTTTAGATCTATAAAAACGGAAAAAATTCTCAAATAAAGAGAACTGGATACCTTTCTTAAGTATTTTTCAACGGCTGTATTTATACATATGTGGACTTTTTTTTCATTTTATAGAAATATTAATTTTTAATTCATTTCATAATACTAATTAGTCGTAATGTAATAAAGTATAAAACCTTTTGTAATCAATCAAATCAAACAAATTTATATAATATATATATATATTTTTTTATGTCTATCGTATGTACATGACATTAGACTCATATTTGCACCATACGGTATGTGTACTACTTTTGAATTAGCAGCGATCCACCGATTTTCAAAAGCACACAACTACATGTAAAAAATTTCGCTAGCAGCGAATTAGAAATCAGAATTATATCATTTGGGTTTTTATAGCTATTCATACAATTTGTGGTGAAAGTCACTTTCGCGGAACCCCCATCTTTGCAAAACTATGAATAACATAGTAGCAAGTCTTTACTTACACATGTATGTGTATATAGTAGGTAACTATAAAGACATGGCTATAGAAAAAGAGAAATAAAAGTATTAAATTTAAAGTATGAAATACATAATGCACATTTTATCGGGCTTATCCCACTGCTTTCGCACGTTTTAGCTAATTTTTATAGTCAACAATGAGTTTACAATTTTAGTGGAGATGAACAGAGTTTTGGGAAATTCCACTACAAAACGTTGATTAGTCGACTGTATAACGTTCTTAGTTTTATAATATATATACATATAGGTAAGTGCACATACATATATGTACAAATATACCTATACATACAATGTATACACTTAAGGACAAAATAGTAGAATCGCGATATTTTGACCAGTTTCGACTACTTCTCTTTATTTTTTCATAAATTGTATATTTGGCTCGTTTTAAATTAGCTCATTCCGTAACATCTTAAAAATCAGGATTTCAAACTTTGTAAACTATTTATAAAAATTCGATGAACTCTCATCAAAATCGGAGTTTAGTAGACAAATTTATTCTACATATAAAATTTATTTTATAGCCCATTATAACCAAATACCCACGGTAGGTTTCGAACCAGGTCCTAACGAATAGTGGTCATGGCAGCCGTCCGAAGAAATAAAAAAAAAAACAGGAAACAACCGATCAAAAACTTGTTTGTAAAAAAATTTAAAAATCCACCAAATTCCTTGATATTGCACTTGAATTAAGAATTCATGGTGAAAAAATTCAGAAGGTCATATCACACCAATCAGATTGGCCAAACCTGGTAATTACAGCTTAAACAATTTTTTCTAGCATCCAGCATCATCGGCTCAGAGGTTCTGATAAGAGCTGCTGATTGCTCAGTCATTTTACACAGTCGTATTAGTTTTGCATGAATACCATTTTCAGACATGGTGATGTTCTAGCCAAACTTTCTTTTCGGCGGTTTGAAAATTGAAAAAGAGATGGATGCAGCGGAACTTGATTAGCTCAGTCAGTGGTCCAGCTGGAGAAGCTTTGTTGTTCGTTGTTTAACCACACTTTTATTAAACGTAATTCATCGTTAGCGAGAAACGGAAGCATCATTCATTTGGCAACGAATTGAGGAATCGAAGTTTAGAGGGTTGTTAGCGTTCATCGCTTCTTTTTGAGTTTTCGTATCTAATAGCAGTCTGGTTAGTACAGAAACAATGTACTTTTAAAACTCTGCTTCTCTAGTTGAGCGTATTAAAAAATTGTTCTAACTATTTCGTCGCACAGCACTGTATTTACTACATATATTTATATACGCACACACTACAAATAATTATTGACGTTTGAACAGCAGTAGCAGGTTAGCTCATTTTGTAATGTTATAAACTTGTTTAAGTTGCGCTTAGTAGCGGAGTGTCAAGTATTTTTAATGCCAAAAACTGAAAGGCAACAACCAGCTGAACTACTTTGGCAAAATACAAAATATTAAAGACTCAAATAAACAAAAAAAAAGCAAAGGAAAACGTCCAATAGCAACGGCAATTACCTCAACATAAAGGCAATGTTATAAAGCGAAAAACTGTAGATTGCGAAACATTGCCAAAAATCATCAACTTGACATGAATTCTCACATTTCCACCTTCTAAGTGAAACCACGGCCAAATAAATAGTAACGCAGCGGCAAAATACTAGCAAATACCTGGTAGGCTCTGGTCTGCTGCAAAGTCTAACGCTTTTTGAAGCAATATTTTTGTTTACTTTTCCAATTTTTGTAGAAATAAATAAATTTTTTGGATCGTGAAATGTCTGAACGCAGCGATGGAGGTTGAATTTCGAGCTGTTAATATTTATTTTAATATCTGGAATACACTGCCACAATGCCCACTTTCTGCAAAAACTTTATCTCTTAAGTACCTACCTAAAATATCAAAATAAATGGTACGATAAATTACGACGACTCGAAGAGACATTTTTTTTTACTGCTTCAAAATATTTGTTTTCAAAAATATTGGCTTTATATTTTATATGCACATTCTGAATATGAACCAAATCGTACATTGAGTGCGGTTTTTACAAATATCTCGTGACTCCATAACCACCTTACAGGTAAAAATAGACTTGTAAGTCATATCTGGCATGTCAGGCATCACTACAGCAAAATTTTATCAGAAGGGGATGAACGGTATATAATAATAATATATAATAATAATAAATACTAATAATATATAATAACGGTATAGAAATGTATAGAAAATGTTGCACAATAAAACTGTACAACGGAAACAAACAAAATTCTAACAATGGATTCTGGTAGTGAGTACAAAAAACTATTTATCACATTTTTGATTTTATTATTTTATCTGTGAGCTATCACGTGTTTGGTACTATTCAAGGCGAATATTTTAAAGCCGTTAACAGTGGATTGGCTGATTTGTTTTGTTTTTTTCTTTCGCCGTGTACATGCGGATGCCAGCAGAAAATGGATTAACAAAAATACGTTCCATTCGCATTATCGTCTTATGCTGCTAGTTTCAAATGAATTTGGTTGGTCTAGTGCCATCACCTGTAATGAGTACGCCTTGGTATTATTAAAATTATATGTATATACATTTTAATCTAATGAGGATAGAAAACGTGATTACGAAAACACAGGATCACACTGAGATAGACGGAGATGGAGAAATAGAGAAAGAGAGGGAAATCAGAATAATAATTTACCAGCATCAGTTGACTTCCTGTACTTTGTTTACAAACAAATACAATTTAGTCTTTGTTTACATTGATCTAACCACACTTCACATTTTTGTGTACATTCTCTTAGTTCTATCACACACCTCACTCATTTAGAATAACCTAGTGGTAAAGTTGCGACCTTTTTGATTTAAAATCTGTTGTTATTGTAACAGCATTGCGCGCTTGCTATACTTCAACAACTGTACAGTAATGTATGGAAGTTGGCCAAATGGCAGCTTGTAACGCTTTAAAGCTTCGAATAGCGCCAGAGTTAAATGTTACAAACATTACAAAGAATTACAAAATATACGGATTTTTTAGTATAATGCGCTTAAGGATAAATTATTAATAATAGTATTGATTTTGAATCCGATAAGTCTAGATCTAAAAAATTCGAGAAGGAATTGAACTCAGACAAAGCTCTATTAATTGGCGCAATGGCATTGCAAAGCATTTTATATAAGCCTATACGAAAAGTATCGAAATGGCGTAGGTTTCTACATGGCATATTAAAAATAATTAACCCAAGAAGGACAAACAGTCGATTTTACCCTAAAGTATATCGAGAAGAAATAAAAACGCCAAAAGAGATCGTCGGTTATTTAATGATATAAGCCAATTAAGTGGCAGCGGGAATTATAAAATGGAATCGGTTCAGACAAATTTAAGGAATGCAAAGCAAAACATAGTAATATTTTCTGAACTCTCTCGAATCGATTTATACTCGTATGATTCGATTCCAATTTATACCGAACAAATGAAGAGTTTGGAATCTTGAGTACATATAGGTCAGGGAATCGCGAAGAATGACGTTTAACAAATGCCAGCATAGAAAGTGATTTGGAAATAATATAATTTATATGCAAAATAAAATTGAACTTGGAATCAAAAAACACTCCTAAGATCCTTACACGTTCCGTACCAAGCGTGATTCCGGCCCAAGTTTAACTGTTGAACGATAGCGGAGAGGTAGGTGGGAATATGCAAGAATAAGCAAGGCAAGCCTGTAAGAAGGATATGCGTACTGTGTTACCAAAAAAGAGGAAAAATATCGGACGCCAACAAGCAAATAAAAAACCTTAAAAAACGACAACATATTGTTTGAATTACCCAAAATCGCCACAAATGTGCTTGGACTGTTTCAACGTAAATTATGCGACATAGTATGATGTGATATCTTCCATCGGGCCAGACAGTCAATAAAGAATATTATTTATCTGTTTTGAAGCGTTTGAGAGATGTTGTACGTCGCAAACGGCCGGAAATGTAGGCAAACAATTCATGCATTTTGCATGATGATAACGCGTCATCGCACCGAGCTCAAATTGTGCTGGATTATTTGACCAAACACCAAGTAAATACCATCGTGCAAGCACCGTATTTACCTGATATGGCGCCGTGCGACTTCTTTTTGTTTACCAAGTTGAAGTGGTAACTTCGTGGAAGGAGATTTCAGTCGATAGAGGAGATCAAAGAGAATGCGACGAAGGAGCTGAAGGCTATCCCTTCGTCGGCCTCCCAGATATACATGGAGGCCTGGGCTAAACGTTGGCATTGCTTCAAACGAAGGAGATAAAATAAATTTGCCTGAAATTTAACTCTGTTTTGTGTTATTTAAACATTCCCGGTACTTTCTGATCATAAGGTACTTCAGAACTTGTTCCATTAAATTTCTTTTCAAAATGCAACTGAAAATCTTATTTATCTTGAACAAGAAAAGCGTAACCCATATATGGGTTACGTGGACCCCACGAAAGCATGCCGGTAACCCTAGTACGGGTTACGCGGGACGGAACGTCTTAATCTCGTCGACTTTTTTTACAAATTTGGCAATTGACCGACTTAATCTTCTTTTTTTTTTAGTTTGTTTATTTCCTGTACTGGCATCAAGGCCCTTAGGAAGGCACAATCTTATATTTTATCATTCTTGATGTATAAACAAAAATGAAATGAAAATAAATAAGAGTTTTGTAAACCAAAAAAATTATAAAAAACCTATATTTTCTATTTATAATACATAAAATTGGCCGATTCTCGAAAATTTTCATTAAGTTGCAAGTTAACAGGAATTAATAAGAAAATGTTGGCATTTATGCCAGTACGTATTTTTTATGAATTAATTTCTATCAAAGTGTGTACTAATTATTTGTAAAAGGTTACTTTGCACTCTTCTTTATCTGCAAATAGTTTCTGATTAGTTGGCCAACGCTGTTTATATCACTGCTTGTTGTTGGAGCGCTCTCCAACATTGGTGCGAACTTAACTACGCTGCTGCTATTGGGAGTCTCAGCGCCGTGAGCGAAAATGAAGGGTAACCAAGAGAAAGCTCAGATTGAAATCAAAGTACAAAATGTGCTAATGAACTGTAGCAGATAAAGATGAGGTAATGCTTTTAAAGAAATGCGTACAATTTGCAATTAAGAATTTAAACACTCACAGAAACACATGTAAATACATATATGTCTGTATAATACTTAAAACAAAGGCTAAAAGAAAGCTAGACTTCAATAGTACTCAGTACAATATGGGGAAGTAAGTATGTACACCCATACATATGTATATGGTATTCATACATACACACTCGTATGTGTGCATTTATTTCTTTGTGCCTACGTAAACGTTCTATGTACGCATATGCATACGTGTGAATGTATACACATACATGCATTCACATAGGCATTCCTAACAGCGTATAAAGAGCTGAATGAATTTAAAATGCAAGTAATAAAATTAGAATCCACTTACACCAAGCCAAATAGCAAGTATTTTTCTCGATTTGCATTTGTTTTATATTATTTCATTTGGTTTCACTTTTTTCAGCATTTACTTGAGCTGATAAACGCAATCACAATAGGGCTAGCGTGTTGTGAATGCCAGGCATTTACTGCAAAGCGCACTTAAAATATGCCATTCGATGGGCGATGTGACTAATGGCGTTGGCGTTGGCGTTAGCGTTAGCGTTGGCTTGGCATCGTCGCGATTGTGAAGATACATGAACTACAAATATACAGCAATACTGAGCAATACCACCGGCGTAGGCAAAGATATTAATGGGAAGGAAACGCCATAAGCATATGGGAACGATGCAAAATGTCAAGAAATTGCCATCTCTTGATGCCACTCAGGCGTAGTTTGTTTGTTAAGCAAAAGTAAAAAATAAAAGAAACTTAAAGGCAATTGGTGGAATTGCTTTGTTTGCAAATATAATTAACAAGCAGAGCAGCAATTGCCTTGCTAGTGCATACCGTAGGTAGCATTAAATGCATGCATAAATACACACACATACGAATGAACGAGTACACACAGCGCAATGTACAAGCTATGCGCAATGCAAGAAAGCACAGCCTATACAATAAGATACAAATGAGCAATTCAACTTGTGATGATTGCAAAAGTGCTCTGGTACTTGTAAATGAAAATATGGAAAAGTATCAAAGCAGAGACTTGAAATTTTATTGATAAGACATGTCAACATTCCAAGGTTGAAATCGAAATTAATTGCAATAAATACGACTACTCCTCACTGATGTTAGCAACAATAACCAGTCATTTTCACCGTAAAGGTGTTTGTAGTATAAAACCAGTGGCAAATTTTATGCGCATACACAAATACAGTTCGTGCCAACATATTAGCAACGATATGCATATATGTATGTATGTGAACACTTGTGCCAGTATTACATAGGTTTTTAAATGATTGGCGCATTTTATATATGTATGTGCATAAAAATCGAATGTATATACAATGTGGCGCAAAATTAATTATCGATTTTGGTTTTTAACACTAAACCTCCCGACATATTATATATACCTATTTCCTTTATCCTTTCTCCAGTTGTTTGCTTATATAAAATCCAAGCATTTATAGCAGCAAAATCCAGAATGTTGAAAAATGTCCTATTATATTTAGATTCTGTGCTGTGCTTTCTAAATTTTGTGCTATTATAAAAAACAATAGTTTCAGGTATCTTCTTTAGTTTCTTTTGTTCGGTTTACCTTTGTAAATTGTTGGAGTACAATTACTTGATTTGTAAAGCTACGCTGAAAAACGTGCCATTTTGTCTATCTTTTCTTTTGCAGGTTTGAGATATTCCCTCTTATTCGCCCGAATAGTTCCTACTAAAGTAGTTCTTTTAATAAAAGTTTTGTTGCTAAAGATGTGCTCGTAAAAGATTGTCGGTGGTTATATTTCGTCCGCACCCTGTAAATGGTTCCATGAGTTTGAGAACAAAAAATTCACTAAGTGGTGTTGCCACTTCTCATCTTTTCCCAAATACGGAAATCCATTCACAATATACTCGTATTTACTTTCAACGCCCGATGCCAACCAGAACTTGATTTCGAACTAATCGTTTTCTTCACATTCATCTTCGGAACTGGAGAACAATCTTATTCTTTTTCGTCCCCTACGTGTGTTCACAATGTTCCCATCCTCATTATCCGTGCAGAATAGCTCAGAGTCAGTGTCTAATGGATCATATAAACTATCGCCACTCCCAGAATTCTCTTATTCATCTACTTCAAAGCATAGTTCGCTTATATTATTTAGTTCTTCCAGCAATTTCCTTGCATTGACATTTTAGGACTAAATTTTTGAGTTTGTATTTGAAGAATTCACCAATAATAAAATGTGCAGTACACAAACTTTGCAGCCTATTTTATTATTACAAATAGAACTAATCACGTCGCAAATATTATGTTTGTAATGCCGCGTACAGAGCCAATAATCTAATTTGAATGATCGCCTCACCTCGTGAGTTACCAGCAGTCGTTCTGTGCCCACCATACAACAAACTGTAATCACATGACGTTTTCCTAGAACTCAATCGGATGACATTTTCTTAGAAAACTACTGCTTTTGAGATTTCAATGCAGATAACTTTATAAAATTGATATATTCTAGCAGTCAAAAGATCGTTCAGGGTAGACGACGGTAGAGTGCATATTATTATCAGGAAAAGCGAATGAAGAAGAGAAATATATGTGTATTGAAAAATTAAAAAGCTATACATATATTATAGAAAAAGTCGTATAGTAAGTTCAAGATAAATAAAAACCAGGTATTTAATAATTTTAATTAAAGTCTCAAAAGCGGTAATTTGACCGCTCTGGTAGGTTTAGTGCCAATAACTTTTTTTATTAAATACAAAAATATGATTTGGGTGATGGAAATCTTTATATTGTAAAAATGCAAATCTTTCCATAGGGTGATAAGTTTTGTGCCAACCTGCATATACGAAAATTTGTTAATTGCAGTTTATGACTACTAAACCTTTTACCCGATTCCGGCGAAACTTTACTGAGTTGTTGTGAGTACTCCTGTTTAGTTTATATTCCTAATATTCGTAAATGTCTTACCTACATAAAAATAAAAGTTGTTACACTGGGGTCGAGATATTAAGCCAAAACGTATTTAAAGTATTTATAGACAAAAAATTTTCTGAATAGAAAACACGGATAATGTATGGTTTATCATAATTATTTTTGGCAAATAAAGAAATTTTGTTTTAAAAATATAATTTTGATAAAAATAAATTAATTCAATTTACAATGACAGGGCAATGTCTTTTTACTGCACATCCCAAAAGAAATTGTTATGAATTTGTTGATTTATTTACCATTCAACCCCCATTGCAGACGCTGTGGGGATCTTTCAGAGAAGGAGACTGTTGAGCACTTTCTCTGTAAATGTCCGGGTTTGGCAGCTAGACAATTAAAGTCACTGGATGCTCCTTTCTTCGACAGCCTGGGGCAGTGCGCCAACCTAGATCCCATAAACCCGCTCTGCTGCATCAACAGCTCTGGCTGGCTGCAGATATCTTCCTGTTGGAGGTCTCATAATGGTGTCAAAACGTCGCTTTAGTGCTACTTGGGGAGTGCCAACCATTTCACCAATCTACCTACTTCAACCTACTGGCACTTCAACCATTGCACCAACCTACCTACTTGGATCATACAACGGGAGGCCAGCTATCCAGAAGTAGAGGACAGCTATCCCAAGACCTCTTTTTTTAGTACGTCCCCGACAGTCAATTAATTTTGCCGGGGATTTAAATTGGGACGAAAACTGTCACTACTGCAGCATCGCATGTCATGTGATATAACACCTTGTGACTTTTTTCTTTCCACGTGAAAGAGAAAGTCTACGCCAAAAGCCCAGGGTCGATTCGTGAGGGCATAGCAGCCACTTTGCAATTCGGTAATGGAAAAATTCATGAAAAGGGTATTGTGCTGTAAGCGTGGTCGTGGTGGTCATTGCCTGATGTTATTTTCCATTATTAACGGCATACCTTCCTCTTTATAATGAAATAAACATCCCATCATTATATATTTTCAAAATAGCATTTTTCTTTGAATATCAAAATAACACCTCTAATTGGAAAACCCTTTTATGACCAAAAAGTAAAAAGTATGTAGCATCTATGTATTTTCCATTTAATTAGTAGAAAAAGCAGCACATAGATAAAATATTTATGAACTAAATTAAATTTTATTTTAAGAACTTCTAACCAATGCATTTATTATAAAAAGAATGGGATAATATTGCCAACGGAAGCTTAGAGATATTAAAGCCAATTCTTAAACCGTCGCGTTACTAATTAGTTGAACCCTGCTGTATACTATATACGTACATATTTATCTCATAATGCACCGCTATTATTGCCAATTAATGCTATTAAACCAAAGGAAATTAGTAAGGTTAATTAAATTAGTTTTAAGTGATAATGCTACGTTTACCGTGGCCATAGTAAAAGCATTAAAAGCATTAGGTACTTAATACAGAGGCCCAAAAATGGCGCTGCATGCGTACATACATGATTGGTCATCAATTAATCATTATTTTATCAATTTTCAGTAATTACATAAGTACACGTCTAAAGTAATTAACAAGTTACTTTTAAATTAATTGGCATGTTAAAATTTACGAACGGAAAACTTCCATTAACCCCTTTGGCAATTAAAAAGAACACTCACAGTTTCGCTTAAAAAATTAAAAACTTAGGTTGAATGAAGTTTTTTTTTCAAAGAGGGATCAGGGCAGTATTGCATTTCAAACGAAAGGTATTTGAATATACTTTTCAACCAAATTATATTTTAATTATGTTAATTCGGAAAATTATGGAAACAAATTGTTTTATTTAACATTTTGAATACATTTTTTTTTTTTTTTTTTAATTTTATTCTCTCAAAATCTTAAGCAAAAAAATAAAACGTATTTACATTAAGCTAAATGTTTTTTTTTAGAGCAATAAGGGCGAGCGAGAATGCTGCACGCTTGTGGATAGGAGGGATAAAACGGCATATCTTCATCTGAAAACTGAGACTTATAGACTTTAAATAATTTGTTGGTTGTGTAATTGAGGTGAAAAGTTAGTGCTACCAAACCCCTGAAAAGAACGAAGTTCGTATGCAAGTTCTTTTGGATCTTACAGAGGCGTTAACTAAAAGGAGATTGGTAAACTCGCACTATTTTCTCGTAGAACTCCTTTCCGCGTAATATTCCTCTTATCTGTACAGGGAATGATGCTGGAATGACAGTCCTTGGCCGGATATAAATTCGGGTCGTTCTGGTAACAACTGTCGTGGGAACGTAGGCAGCTGCAAGCTTAAAATAAACGTCATATGTACGTGTGTAGTATCAAGGCATGATAACCCCACACCCATCATTAGCACTAAACAGAAATACTTAATTCTTGCTTTCGGAACCGCAGCCTTAAACAGAGGAGGATAACCAAGGAATGCCGCAGAGTGATGTCCCTTCACCCTTGCTTTTGAATTTTTATATCTCGAAGCTCCCCCAAGCATCACAGGGAGTTTCACTGGTTTCCTATGCTGACGATTGTTCGATAATGTTGTCCGGCAATGGTTGATGGATTTCTTGTGCTTCAAAGGGAACGTTTATCTCGTCAGCCTTTCTCGCTTTTCACTGCGAGGAATCTCCAACATTCCCCCACTAAATCCACGACGACCCTTTTTACTACCTGAACTACGAAGGTCAAACTGCAGTTAAAGGTGAAAGCCGATAACACACGAATACGGACCGTTAATCCCAAAATTTTTGATGCAACCTCCGACAGTTTGCTCTCCTTTTCGGCGCATACAAGCGAAATTTCCACTGTGGTTCTAAACCGCTACAAGGTCTTCAAATCACTAGTCGGCAGCATATGGGGCACAGACAAAGACACATTCTCTCGACACTCGGTTCTACATTACCAGAATGACACGGATTTATATCCGACCAAGGACTTGTCTCGCTAGCGTCATTCCCCGTCCTTGTATGGGGAATGTGTATACTCCTACAACAACACCAACAACAAAGAAATGTTGCTGGCGACATTTAAAACAATTGGCCAGACATTACAATCAGTAAACGAGTTTCATCAGGTATCTCTTACCAGATTCCTAAACTTCTGACCTCCGACACAAAGCGCTTCAGCATATTTACAGCTTTAGAATCAACCCCGACGTAATCAATATATGTCCGGCATGTGAAGGTACCCCGCACGACACTAACTAAATTATTAAACTTTGCCTAAAATTGCAACATTTTATTTTATTTTATTTTTTTTACCTTTCCACTAACAAACTTGATATTGTAACGAGATATTAACGTTTTTAAGATGCGTAAAAATGGCCTTTGTCTCGCAACATCTCCTCCATTTTTAGTTTCCACAAAAAATTTTATTAGCGCTGTAATCGCATAATAAATCCTTTTTTCCCCCCCGAAACGGTCCATATTCTTCACTTGTATCATAATATGGTTCAATAAAAAAAAAAAAACAAAAAACAATAAAAACTATGAAGTCGCCTCCGAACCATTTTTGCACACAACCTTAAAGTCGATTTACTCTTTAAAACGTTGAAATAGGGGCTTGTATTCAGTAACTTATGCTTATTCTCCTAGCAACAGGATAAAGGGAGTGGCTGCATGTGTATCCATACATAAGCATATTTACATACCTATATATTCCTCATCAGCTTTCGTTTTTACAGGCAGCAGTCCGCAGTAATCCACTTTGGCAGAGAATCCAGCGGCAAGCGGCAATTTTAAAAATTGCTGCAGGGTAACACCATATTGACAGCAGCATCAACAGCGTAATCAATAAAACAAAAGCCGTTCTAAAAAAAATTTTAGAAGATATGTGCACTGCTATACATAACCGGCATTGGGTAACTCCACTGCCTAATTAATGACTGTTTCAACTGTTTTTAGCACCAAGCATCTGCGAAAAAAAGTTCCTTATCCAATTATGGCGACAATAAGTGAAACGGCGTCGTGGAGCCGGTGGCAAAATACGTATACATATACATGTACTATCGATGGCGGACGCGCAACTGCAGTTTGCGTAGGGGAACGACGGCGACTAAATGACGCGACTTGGTTTTTCACCCGATTTACTTTCAATTTCTTGCTATTGTACACTTATATTTTATTTTTACTTTTCTTGTTGTAGTGCTCCACGCCCCCATCAAACACCAATACCACTTCCCGCGTCTTTTGCATCACTTTTTACACACTTTGCACCGCCTGATAATTCTCAGAGCAACTCTTCTATCAACAAGGACGTCGAACAGTTCACAACACAAAGGCACACAAAATGCAGAGAACCAAAATGCAATAACGAAAAAGATGTAGAATAACCAAAAATAAAAAGGGATGCTGCGAAGGCTTTCGCTTTCTTTTACTTATATATCCGAGGAATTATACTCGAATGCCACTTGTTCAAATACATTTCAGCCATATGCTAACACATATCCAAAAATTTTAAACATTCATTTTGATTTTATGCAAAATTCTTTTTCATTTATTATTTCCAGCTTTTCTAACTAATTCCTTACATCCTTCACAGATATATATTTTTTTTAATAACAAATATACCGACACCACCACAATTTTCAACCGTCACTAAACTCAACCAAATTGAAAATGAAACTAATTCACTCGCAGAAAAAGTTTACTCCACTCTCCAGGCGAATTCATAGAAGGTGACTTCGGTAAAGCAATATGAGCATTCAAGTGTATTTTGATTTTGGGACTTTATGATTTTAATTTCGAAATTTCTATGAGAATGTAAGTAAATAAACGAGGCAACAACGCAACAACAGAACGCTTTAGTGTTCTTAACGTCAAAGTATTCAAACCTACGAATTGCAAAACAAAAAAATAAATCAGCCACTATATCGAAGTCACCTTGTGTGGATTCGCTTTGTTTCACTCTCTTCCACTAGCATTTTCAGAGTTGCACATCATGATTTCTAAAAGGAAAAATTAAAAAGAAATTTCACACCAAGCTTGTTAAATTGTTAAGTGTAATTGGCTAACTTTTGTTGTGTATTTTGCTTTTTCGAAATTTCGGATAAAAATATGCATAGAAGAGGAGCATAGTAAGCTGTTGGACTAACTGCTCGAGAACGTTGATATTCTTTTAACGGCTGGTTAATTCAGGCACTCAGAGACATCAGACTTCTTACTATTTCGGGCATTTTTAATTCTTTTGTTTAATATTGAATAAAATAAAACCAACTAAACTGCATCCTTCTGTAAAAAGGAGGATCAAAAGTGGCGTTGACACATAGAAAATATTTCCAAGTTACCAAAGAACGAATTAAACTCTAAGTAACTTTTAATAAAAATTTCCATTAAATTATATTCGAAATATTTTGTAAATGATCCTAACATATTTGTAATAAATTACAACACAATTATACTTTTATAATTTGTAACAATGCTTCTATGTGAAATCACATCTGTTCCACTGTTTTCGGCACCCAAAGCGCTTTCCAAGCACGGCACAGAGAATACCAAAAGGCTGCATTTTTCGAAAACCGCTACTTTATTTCAGCGATTTTGACAGCCGATGATATCAGTTCCGCAAATAAACAACCAGAAAAGAACTTACTTGATTGTAAATATGCAGTGAATGTCTCGGTGAATATATTGATATTAATATATGTGATTTTTACTTCGAACAATGCAATAAAAAAGTAATGCGAGTTAAATAACAGATAATGAACTTAAACCAACAATACATCAATCCAGATATATGTTTATTATTTCCTGTATGTGGTGGTTTCCACTTTCTATTGCTTACCTTTCTCTTCCTTTTGTTTGTTTGCGACGAACTGGTCACACCGTAAACACACTCCGTGCTATTTTTTATTTGATCTTTCTTGCCTTTCAAGCTCAGAGAACGTTAATTTAAATTAAATTTAACGTTCTCTGCAAGCTTCTTTACGAAACCATCTGGCAGCATCGAATGAGAATAGGGAAAATGTCATTTTTGTAATTATTTTCGAGCTGTCATTTATCGTTAACATTTCTCCGTCATAATATTTGCAGTACCATATTTACTAATTTTGCTAAAATATGCCTACAGAAATTGAAAATATAAACCCTAATGTGTATGGCAAACGCAAAGAGCGAGAACTGACTGCCAATGAAGAGGATGAAAATGTGCCGGACCCATTCGATTCACGTGAAATATTTGGTATGTATTTATTCTCAATGCACAAAACATATACCGACAAAACATGCTTTTTCAGACCTCATTCGTAACATCAACGATCCCGAACATCCACTCACACTGGAAGAGTTACATGTGGTGCAAGAAGATCTAATTCGAGTCAATGACAAGGAAAATGAAGTGAATATTAAGTTTACACCTACAATTCCACATTGCTCAATGGCTACTCTAATTGGCTTGTCCATACGTGTGAAGCTCTTGCGATCGTTGCCGCCTCGTTTCAAAGTAAATGTAGAGATAACGCCAGGAACGCACGCATCAGAGAATGCCGTGAATAAACAGCTTGCAGACAAGGAACGCGTAGCGGCTGCACTGGAGAACAAACATCTAGCTGAAGTCATCAATCAATGTATCTCATCTAAAGCATGAAGAAACCTAAGGTTTTGTCGTTATTTTCTTCTTTCTTTATTGTACATTTTTAAGTGTTGAATAAGTAAAACTAAAGTATACCAACTAAAACTTAAGCCTTTTTCGCTTGCACTGGGGACGAACTCGTACTTGTATTTCCTGTCGCGGAACGTTGCTTTGTAGGATCATACTTGAATGTCTTAACTAATGGACCTTTACCGGCTTTGGCAAAACGTATTTCATCCAAACGTTGTCGTTCCTCTATTTCTTTGGTTATTTTCATGTTTTCCCAGGCTAAAAATTCAATAAAATAAATGTAAAATATTTAGTATTCAATAAATACTATACGAGTTATATACATTCTTTCATTCCCTTCACGAAACCTTTCTTCTTCACTGGGAGGTTTTCTGCTTTATGTATCACCATCTTGTCGATTTTGAAGTAGTTACGCACCGCAGGAATTCTTAACATTGCCACCTTAAAAAATGGGAGTCTGAGTAGCTCTCAAATGAGACATATATTAAATATTAGTCACCTGCCCCAAGGAGATGAAATTACTGCAAGCCCAGTAAGTAAGGATAGCCGCGGGAAAATTCATTGTAAACGGAAAAATCGCAATTGGTAGTGCTCGCAAAACATATTTCATCATCGACATATTTTGTGCCGACAAACGTGCACTATCCGTTCCAATTTCTATTGTTAAATAGAGTGTAGCGCTAGTAATTAGTGGCAACATAAAGGTAGGATCGGCCACGGTTAAGTCAGTAAACCAAAACAGACCACCTTCGCGCAGGGATTCCACAGGCGTGTTGGCCATTTGACGTAGACCCATGAAAAATGAAATAAAGAGAGGAGCTTGTGCGAGAGGTACAATCATATTCTTCAAGGGGTTCACTTCTTTCTCCTTCATGAATAGCATCATTTCCTGTGCATAACGGGCTGACTCGATAGCGTTGCCACTTTGACGAGCTTCGCTCATTTTCATTTGTAACACTTGCATTTGCGGCATATAATTATTCATTTTAGCTGCATTTCTTTGTGCCATAATCACTAGCGGGAAAATTATAGTACGCACCACCGCAGTTCCAATTGCAATTGCGGCCCACCATGGCAAATCGCAACCAATATGCAGAAACTCCATGCAGTTTTGCACAATTCCCACTGGCGACCAGCCACCTAGTCCTATAGACGCAAATGTAGGCTCGCCTGCGGCATTAAGAACTTGAGCGGCAACTTCTTCAACTGGTGCGGCGGGTGCTTCGGGAATAGTAGAAAGATCGACCACGGTTTTCGTGGCATTTGCAGTATTTGTGGCGGCATTAATAGCAGTTTGTATTGAGGTATCAGCACTTGCAAACCGTACCCCTCCCGCAGACAATGATAGCGTATTTAACGAAGACGGCAACAAAAGACGATGGCTGGTTGTATTTGCACGACCCGACACATGATAGTCCCTCACAGTTAATGTATTTGAAGCTGTGACTGTGATTTCGGGAGCAAACTATAAAAATATTTTAAACTTTAATTAATAATAAATTTACACAACACTTTCATTTTTAGGTTAGGTCATAAACATACCACTGCGGCAAACGTAGTGCAATTTTTTACCAACCTTGTTACAGAGATTCACCAGACTCGCTGTTTTCCCATAGCGCAAATACTGTATTTTCGTTGACAGCATATTCCCTAATTAAGTTGCGTTAGTAATATTTAACGATCGTCCCAAATACAAAACAGCGCTATGTTTTTATCAAAATTGTGGTGATGGGAATCAGCTGTTCACAAAGAAGTGAGAGACAAGTGTCTTACGTGGTATGTTCAGTCAGCAAAATCATGTTGTCAGTTAAGCCTAAAGGAATGTTTTTGTTATCTCATTCATAAAGCTTGAATTCAAAAACTTAATTTAACCCTTTTAGGGCCGGAGGCCGATATATCGGTTCTTGCTGTAATGGCGAGATGTGCCAGAGCCGATATATCGGAACGTGCCTTATATACGTAGAACGTACGATATATAAATATATATACAAATATTTATGTCATAAAAATGAAGTATAATGCAAAATTATAGCACATGCAATATACTTATGATTACATAATTTTGTTTCAGCAATATTATATTATCTGTAACAATTACGTATTTCAGAATAGAAAATCTGCCCGTTTGTTATATTTGTTATGCAATATTATTTATCTTGTTACAAAATATTATATATCGGAAATGCAAAGTTAATACTTTTTAATAAATGGTTTATATAACTTATGATACTTAATATACATAATTTTCAATGAATATAGAAAATCTAATGTCATTGTTTCTCTATTTCGTTCTTAATACATTCCTTTTTGAATCATGTAAAAATCGTTTCTTGTTTGGTTATTATGAGCATTTTCCCAAACCGTAGTAAAAACCTGAAATTCGGCCGGTTATTCTCGCGTAGACACTTATTTTTTGCCTGGCACTAAGACGGTTAAATATGTAAATTAAATTGACGTTATGTTTATATAGCTTTGATAGTTATACCATTACCCATATCCCATCAGTAGTGGTTTCTTACTTTGTGGCCAAAGCAAAATGGTGGCATTCGCAACTTTTTTCTTTTCATTTATTCCTAAGTCAAAAACACAAAAGTTATTACTGACTACTGACTTAATGCTAATATAAATCCATAAAGAACCAGTTCTATTCACCCCTGTCTGGGTCCACCATATTTGTTGAGAGCTTTCATGCCATAGGCTCGTCTTCTTGTATATCTATCTGTGCGGCTTCGCTTTGTTGCACTTTGTCGAGATCAATCTTGTTTTCGTAGTACGTTCTCGATGTTCCAGCTGTTCTCGCGCTCGAGCATTTTGCTGATTATGTTGCTCGGTGCGATGCCGCCAAACTGCTCCCTCAGAGCATTTCTTTCCGCGAGCCATCTGTTACAACTAAAAAACGTGTTTTCAGCGTCATCGTTCAGCGCTTCGCAGTATATGAACTTGGAATCGGTTACCTTGCCCTTGCGGTATAGGTATCTCTGAAGGTATCCGTGGCCCGAGAGGAACCGAGTTAAGAAGAAGTTCGTATGCAGAGACTGGAAGGATGTTTGTAAATCTGCAGTATTTTTTGCTTAGGTTTAGAATTGAGAAACATTTTTCAAAATATAAATTTGGAAATTTGGAATAAAAACCACGCGATTGTCCGGCTTATGTTATACACGTATATATAAATCCCATCGAAACTTGAAAAGAATGATATAAAAGGCATCATAAAAAAATAGTACAGTAATTAAAAACAAAAAATCATGGCTTATTCTACTTATTGCTTTGACAAGCTTTACGAAGGGGTCTTTTTTGCATAGAACTTTCTTTCACGCGGGCGCTTCGAAAAAATAACCCTCATCAGCCCAACTCCGATTACGCCATTCACACAATTTTTTGTGTCGAACTTTTTTCCGAGTGGTCGGCCTTCCGCCGCGTTTAAAAAGAAATAACCCTCATCAGTGCGACTCCGATTACGCCATCCATAGTATTATATTTTTACGTAGAACTCCTTTCCTCGTTAAAACCATTGAATTAAAACTTCATATGCGTGTGTGTACTCGTAATAAGGAAATACAATAACCCCCATCACCATAATCAGCACTGAACTGAAATACTTAATTGTTGTTCGTATTTTTATTTGCATTTGCAGGCATCCGGTAACACTATACTGTTGTCACTTCCAATGAATTGTTATTCGCGGTTAAAATTGGAAAGTGATGATATGGTTAAATGCATTTGAATTTAATTCTCATTGAAATATTTGGAATACAAGTATAAAAATAAGTAAAATCACGCGGGTGAATTTATATTTTGTGAATTTTAGTAAAGTTTAGAGAAATATAATACTATATTGCAGTGTTCCAAACTATAGTGAGGTTCCCGAGGGCTCTTTGAAAGCAAATAATTACAAAACTATTATATCCGGAATAATTGGGAGTTATAAAGGTTGTTCGAGAAACACTCCCTAACATCTCCACCAAGTTTTATTGAATAAGTCAATATACTTAGCTTAAAATTGCCCATGTCACATTATACTCGTACTGGGGCCCCTGGCTAATAACAAGTGGCAGCTATAAGAGGCAAATGGACAGGAAAATATAAAGGTCTTAGAGCAAAATTACGAAACATCTTTTATACGCGTTTTATTCTTGTGACAGCAAATTGGTGATAAGATATCCAAATAAATAAGCATATTAAAACTTAGAAGGACAAATGCGGTATGCAGTAATTTCATTGTGTAAGGATCTGACAATTTTAAACTTTTGTGTGCAGACTTTATCGCTAATGTGAGCAATCACTCGTACCAGAAGCAGCGGTCATGCCATTGTAATTTTTCAGTCGTTTCCCTTTTACTCGTAAATTTTAAGGTTGCTGCCAAAAGTACAGTGGGTCAATAAATAACTCGGACACCCAGGTGATATGGTTTTAAATAAAAAAATATAGTTTATATTAATATGCAAATCTGATGCGTTTATGTGAAATATTTTCGTTCTTTAAGCTTATTTTTCGAAACTACAAAAAACATAAACAAACTTGAACTCATTCGTACATAGAAAATACGAACATAATAACTTAACATACATACAATAACAACTATACATGACAAAAAAGAACTCCGACATTTATATAAAGGGGAGTATGAAAAAATAATATAATTAATATTTAGTCGGCAAGCCTTTATTTTTTCTCACAGCTTTCAGTCATCTTGGCATGGGTTCGGCGAGGGCTTGACATGCTTTTTCAGTTTGTTTTCCAAATGAGCCCACAGATGTTCAATTACATAGATGTCTGGAGATTGCGGAGGTGTTTCAAGTAATTTAGGGCAGCTGTACATACGGCATAGACGGGCATCAAGTGCCTTATTCTTGGGATCGTTGTCTTGATAGTACTGGAAATTGTCCCCGATTCCCACCATTTCAGCACTTTGGACCAAATTTTCTTTATAATTGTTAGGTATTAAAGCACAAATATCCAGTACCAGCAGCGGACATACAACCCCATACCATTGCCGACCCACCCCCATGTTTAACTGTCAGGCGTAAATTTTTTTCCAGCAACTCTTCATTAGGTCTTCTCCACACATACGATTGTCCATCTGACCTAAATAAATTAAACTTGCAAATAAGACGTGCTTCCAGAACTCGAAATCATCCCCATGACGCTTTGCGAATTTTAGTCTCTTGTGTCGGTTACTCTCGTTGATCAAAGGTTTTCTTCGTGCAACTCTTCCATCATAATTATTCTTTTGCAACGCTATACGTACACTTTCAGGGTTGCGGTTAATATTACTGTGTTGAGCGACTTCTAATGCGAGCTTAGCAGCGCTTAAATTTTGATTTGTCTTAATTTGTTGCACTATCCACCTTCATCTGCATCAGAAAACAGTTTTGGTCGGCCCGATTTTTTCTTATTTTTCACGGATTTTGTTTCTTTGAAAGGTTTCATCACATCGTGTATAGTCGAACGGAGTCTAACCACTATTTCTGCGATTTCTCGAACGGTTTTACTGTTTCATAATGACTAATAATTACATTTCTGACTTCAATTGAGCTGCGTCCACGCGGTTTCCCATTTGGATTTTTATTCAATAAAACACGACAGAAATTTTATTTTAATTTATTACGTTTGGTTCTTTCTTTGCACTGTCCTACAGTGAAAAAATTAATTGTGGGATTTCCCGTTTTAAAGTGCCAAACAATCGCAATAATGCCAGATGCCCGATTTCTTTTTTGACACCAATTTTGCGTATGCAGCATGATACATTTTTTATTACAAGGAGGTAATGGATTATTACTATATTTAAAATTCTATTTGAATACGCAATAGAAAAATAGAAAAATAAAAGTATTTAACTTGCATTTCTTACAAAAATTTTGATTTTGAAGCTGCTTGCTATGTGCGTCAATAACTAAAAATAATTTATTTTGAAAATCCTATTTTATTACTCAAAACTTCAAAAATGAAAAGAAGCTTCTTTTTGAGGATCAAAAACTTGGACAGTGTCTACTAATTAGTCGCAGTCTTCTTGTCATAGAATGTACTGAGTGTTTTTAACCTTGAGCGGAATATTTTGCATATATCCTGAAGAGCGATACTAACCTAATTTTGACTGGTGTTCACGTACTTGGTCTTCATGTACGCCCACAGGTGCCCAATGGGATTAAAAATTGAATTCCTTTATTTACACCCATCCTTTAATTATTACGGTGGAATGTTTTGGGTCGTTATCCTGGACAAGGCTACAATTATTTATTTATTTCAAAATTATTCTTCCTCACAAAAGTATCGTTAACAAAAAGTTTAGTTAAATTGCAATACACAGCTTAATTGAGCAGAAAAGCATAGTTTAGATAATGTAAACCATGAATATCAAATTTTGCAGCAGATGAAGCCAAACTATTTTTACTCAATTGCTAGAGGTAGTCCAATTTGTTCGTATTTCGTCGATGATAATATTGTCACCAACGCCTTAGTGCCGATTGCATCCAACACCATGGCGTTGCCTCATCCCAGCTTTACCGTCTTATTCAGATATTTGTTGTATATACAACGTTCGACCATCCTTGCGACATGCGAACCGACGCCCATCAGATCCACATGAATTAAACTTATACTTATCTGTAAAAACAACAACCTTTTACGCTTTGTCAAAAGCTCAGGATGGTTCAATATGGAAAGGGGAATGTAGCTCACAACGGACTCATTTCGTGGTCTAAGTGGAGTCGTTGTCTTAATGTGCGATGCGGTTGCCAAACCTAACCTAACCTATCTGTAAAAACTAAAAAAATTAACATTAAAAAAGTCATTATCGTGATGGATATAGTCCCTGTCATATTGTAAACGCTTGGAAATAATTTTCGTTGCTACCCATCGGTGTATAGGGGAGACCCAAAACTCAAGAGAATGTAACAAATTTCGCACAGTTTGAGTATGTACTTCTGTAATGGCAGCTTCTTTCAACTTGTTTTAGCTAGAACTACTGTACAAGTTTTGGGGTCCTCCTTAAGTGGTAAAAGTAGAAGTGGTAGACCGGTGGTCTAGAAATTTCAAAAAATCGATTTTATGTTTTTTCGATATGCCAAAATTATAGTGTCTTAAAAACATACTGTGAAACTTTCATGAAGAAATTCCCAATATTATAGTTTCTACAGCCTATTAACTAGGTAGAGAGCGCTCCGCGCGCTCCTGTACCTCAAACTTAAAACTCATTTATCTCGAAACGACTTTGTTCGGCCTGATGTTGTCAAAAACAAAAAAAAATCGTGTGAAATTTTAATATGTTCTTCATCAATGGCTATCGCCCGTACTAGAATCATATTATTATTTCAATTATTTCGTATTTTTTTGATTAAATACTGAAAAAACGATTTTTTGAGTGTCAAAATTCAAAACCGCACCATTTTGTCCAATTTTTTTTTCTTTATTCTAGGACGGGACATAGCTAAATTCATACTGATTAATAATTGGTTTTTGTGTTTCAGATAAATAGAAGCGCCAAAATAGACAACCCATCCAGGTCTAGTTTTTCTGGTCCATTTTTTAAATTATTAAAATTAAAAAAAAAAAATTGTTTTTCAATTTTGTATGTGAAAGCAGTTAAATAAAAAGCCTAAAAAATTAAAACATCGTTTTTCATTTTTGATTTAAAAAAAAAATTCTGAAAATACCTTACATTTTTGAGCTCTAATTCAACGAGCAATTTTTTTATGCCTAAGATGTGCAAATTCATTGGGCCTTTCGCTACCCTCTTGTTTTCCTACTTCACCGTTTTCCTGCGCTTGGCAATGATACTCGTATGCTGTACCGTTGTGTGGTTTTTTGGCAATTTCGTATAGTTCTTGTCTTCTGGCCAATGTTTAATAATCATCTCTTGTATATCTCTTGAGATTTGATTATTCGCCATTTTTTTAATATTTTTTTTAATTATTTAAAAAATTACACATAATCACAGTACGCAAATAGTAACGGGTAACTAGCGATGCTTACTAAATAAATGCATTTAAAGTGTTTCTAGCGGAAGTGCAGTTTTTTTTGGTTCCAGAAAAAGGAGTTGTTGGTTTTTTTCTCGAAGTTTTGGATAATACAATGCACTTTTATCTACTCATTGAAAGAAAACGTAATAGCCGTTTAGTTACATTTGGTTGCAACTTTAAATTTTAAGCGTTTTTAAAGTTAATGCATGAAACCCTTAGTGTACAAGTTTTTCTTTTCGGTTCGCTCTCCATATTTATCTCTTTCCTTTATACGGTTACGTACAACCGTTATGTGAACATAATTACAATACCCTTGGGCACAAATGCGTAGGTTTATAAGTAATGTTTGGTTTTGTTGAGCAAAGATTTTGCATTATATTTGGTTTGCGGAGCGAAGTTTCTCCTTAAAAATATTGAGAATGTTGCCGAACGCCTTCGAGGATCTGGTTATGTCACACAACAATTTTACAAGTGTTACAAGCAATTCAAAGGAAGATTCCTTGCAGAATAAACTGAGTGGTCAAGGAAATCAGTGATGCGGTGTTTAAAAATCGTTCATTGATTACAACACGTTTGATCACACCAAACTATATTAGACGATGTTTTGAGCCTAAAATAAGTTAAATACCATTTTGTGGTACACACATATTCACCTGATTTAGAATCTTATGACTTCTGTGTATTCCTTAAACTCAAGAGTCCGGTCCGGTGACACTGTCTCGACGAAAGGATGAAATTGATTTCTATTCAAGGCATGCAAATCGTTACGCGCTTTGAAAACTACTCCCGAAATTGCCTTCAAGAACTGTTTCGAGTATTGGATAAACCGTTGACATAAATATATTTTACAAGTTACATATAATACATACATACTTGCATAATATGTTGAGATGGCATATTTCACTTTGGTTGTATTTACAACAAAACTTATTATTCTTAGTTTTTTTTTTCAAGAGATATGAGGCGCTCTGAAACTAAAACGCTTATCCGGAAATTCATTAAGGGAGAACACCACTGTGACCCCCTGTTTTTTATGCCGTTTTTCAAGAATTTTTTTTGTGGGAAAAAAAGAGATATTTCAAATTTTTTTGTTTTGTTTTGTTTGTTGTTTATTAAAGATACATACATAACAAACTTTTTCAAAATTTTCAACCGCGATGGTGGCGCTGGGGAAGCTCCCGCGTCAGGTGCTGTGGCTTCTGCAGTGATCCGCGGCACGCAGCAGAACTGTCTTCAAAGTCGATCTGAAAAAAAATACCGAGTGTTTTCGTTAATAATATGATATTTTGAAGAGAAGTACATAGGGATTTGAAAAAATATGGATTTTTAAAAAATTGGAACGCTTTTCAAATTTAAGGTCGATTTTCGAGCAAAATTTCTCTTCGAAAAAAGGCTATAATTTTTTTTTTTTAGATATCGAAAAAACCCTATGTACTTGTTTAGATAATCTAGTTTTATCGATGCAGTCCAAATTTGAAGTCGATCGGATAAGAATTGCTCGAGTTCTACTGCGTGCCGCACTCAAAAAAGTGGTTTTGAGAAAAACGTGTTCAAAGTTTGAAGTTATGCGATAAATTGCGCTGCACCGCTCCACAAAATATTTAATATCTCCGAAAATAATTATTTTTTCGACCTAGGACAAACGGCATTCTATTCTTAAATGTATTCTAGATTTTTCTAGATGGTTTTCAAAAAATCGAAGTTGTCACAGTGGTGTTCTCCCTTAAGTAAAGATATGTGTATATGTA